>JAGKTI010020668.1:0-16194 GCA_018397915.1 Birgus latro | reverse complement strand
GGGCCCCTCTCTAATGAGCGGAAGCGGCAGCCTGGGAACCGCAATGCCCTGTACCCTCTAGCACAGGTTCGAGCCCCATCTCGCCCCGGACCCGTGATCTGTGCCGGCGGAACCCCAGTCAAGCCTCCCCCCAAAGTCCGCCACTAGGTAGCGGGGGCAAAGTTTTCTGGCCGCATGCCCTTGCTGGCGTCAACCCCTGTAACGTAGTGGGGTACGTTGTGTGATATGTAAAGCGCATGTGGTGTAGTGCATAGGATAGTTAGAGGAAATGATTGGGAGAGTATGCTGGTCTACTCTCCATGTTACTGTCACACTGAAAAGGTCAGCAAAGGAGGATGATTAGGTAGCTAGTGAAAGGAGCTCCAGCTCTCCCTATCACCAGCATTCCATTCCCCTCGGGAGTACTACCCTGTTCGGCCCGTGCTACAGCCTCCTCCTACAAGTTAGTTGTTTTTACGGGGTGGGGCACTAACCCACCACCAACCCTTTTAGTCGCCTCTTACGACAAGCAGGGATACTGGGGGAGAATTCTTGAAAACCCCCTACCCCCAGGGGGGGAGAAATAATGAAATATTGTATAATTGGTATACAATGTATAGCTAAGTGTGCTATGTCAATTCTCTAGGGTCGAGAATTACAGACTTCCTCAACGGCACGCAGCAGAGACTAGACGCTCTATTGGGCTGCAATATTGTACCGTTGGCCTACGAGAAAGTTTCTTCTTCCCCCCCCAGCAATAAAAAAAAAAATGATAATAATAATGATAACAGGCTCTTGGCTGAGCCAAACTCCTAGCTAGCACAACGGATTTAAGGAGTGATGCCAAAGCTGGCCTAAGTACCGGCCGTGATTTAATTCAAAAGTTGTGCTAACGCAGAGTAGCAAAACTGTATTAAATGAGTGGAGTAATCAAACACAGTTAATATACTTTAACAAAGCTCAAGAAACGAACTGTGAATTTATTAATTACAAACAAATGAATTTACGTTACATGAAATTCAAATCAAATGAAAGAAATGCACTCACTCACTCAGACACTCAGATAATGGCTAAATATTTCAAAAAGCTTAGCCTAGGAAAAAACCCGGAAAATACTGATCGGTATGTATGAGACTGTACTGTAGTCGATCACCAACAGGGTGGGAGCTTGGGAAGACACGCCGATTCAAGCCGAGATCTGAAATAAAGAATTCACTCGAGCCTCTAGAGGCGTACGACCCAACTCGTTCCGTGACTAAGAACAGACTGATTTGAATACGCGACGCCGCGAGGGTGGGAGCTCGCACGCATGCACGATGGGCCTGGAGCAAGGCCCGACAACATAAAATTATCGTACATATTAATTTGCTCCTCACAAAATCACTGGATGTCACGATTTAACTAACGTGATTTTACAATGTAGAAAATTCGTGACAGTGCCAATTATTTATGTGAATGGGGTCTTAAATAAGTGCTATGCATGTCCAGGAGGGAGGTAGGTAGGTGGTTTTCTGATTTAGGTTAGGTTAGGTTAGGGTCAAGAATGACTGGTGTTGTTGGTGAACAGTGGACACCTTTGCCATACCTAACTCTTTTTCTGGAAACAAATTTATTTTTTCATGCTTTGTATCCAGTATTTTAGTGCATAAGATGTGAAAAATTATGATTTTCATAGTGATTGCCATGTCCGATACTTACTTACTTACACTAACCTGCCAACTCGTGAACACCCCTGCCTTACTCACCTCAAATTCATCATTTTGGGGTTAAAATTCGATTAATTCGTGCTTTGTGCCAATTATTTATGTGAATGTTGTCTTAAATAAGTGCCATGCATGTCCGGGAGGGAAGTAGGTAGGTGGTTTTCTGATTTAGGTTAGGTTAGGTTAGAGTCAAGAGTGACTGGTGCAGTTGGTGAACAGTGAACACCTTTACCTTACCTAACTCTTTTTCTGGTAACAGTTTATTTATTTGATGCTTTATATCCCATATTTTAGTGCATAAGATGTGAGAAATGATGCTTTTCATTGTGATTGCCACGTCCGATACTTATTTACACTAAGCTGCCAACTCATGGACATCTATGCCTTACTTGCCTCAAAATCATCATTTTTGGGTTAAAATTCAATGAATTCATGCTTTGTGTCCATTATTTAATGCATATGGTGTGAGAAAGGGTGATTTTCATAGTGATTTCCATGTCTGATACTTACACTTGCTGGCAAGTTGTGAGCACCTATACCTTACTCACCGCTAAATCATCATTTTTTGGTTAAAATTCAGTTAATTCATGCTTTGTGTGCATAATTTATGTGAAAGGAGACTTAAATAAGTGCTATGCATGTCCGGTAGGGAGGTAGGTAGGTGGTTTTCTGATTTAGGCTAAGTTAGGTTAGGGTCATGAATGACCAGTGCTGGAGCTTCAGGGCCACTATCCGGACAAGACTACTTTCCGGTCATGCCTTTGGCTCTATTACGTCGGATAGTAGAGAGATTACACTAAAAAGACAAATACCGCTCTGAATGCCACACACTTCTTTTTCCCCTTTTCCTTTGTACATGGGAATAATTATACCTGACTTCCAATCCTGCGGGACCCTGCCTTCCTCCCAGGCCAATCTGCACATCTTTCACATCCATTCTGCTACTATCTCTTCCCCATGCTTCACCATTTCACCACATATTCCGTCAATTCCTGGGGCTTTCCCCATTTAGACTTTCTTCATTGCCTCAACAACTTCCATCCTACTGATTTCTCCCCCCCTTCTCACATCCCTCCTTTTCCCAGCCATTCCCCAGCCACTTATACTCACATTACTTTCATTCTCTATGTTCAACGATTCATTAAAGCATTCTCTCCATCTGCTCACTTTTTCTTCCATCTCCACAAGTAACAGGGGAGGCGGTAGCTCGATCGGTAGAGAGTTGGCTTGCAGTCCCGAGGGACCCAGGTTCGAATCCTCGCTGGGGCAGGGAATAGTTTAAGGATTTGAATTTCATTAAATCAGGCTTTTCTGATCTACCAGAAGACCTGCCGACATGTCGTAAAAATAACCCCGCTAATACCAATACACCAGTCCTGTATGAGACAGCCCTAGCATGTATTCAATATGGACGGTGGGAGTTAGCGCCGAAGTGGTGACATGTAGTATGTTGGAGGACGGCTGGGCCTTGATAGCAGGCTGCAAAGCCTATGCCCAGAGTTGGACACATAAAAAAAAAAAAAAAAATTGCCATTTTTATCTTTCACTCCCTGACTAGCTTCTTTAACACCCTGTCTAACTCTCTTTATCTCTTTCCAGAGCATTGGCTTACATTCCCTCCACTTTACACTCAAATTCCTTCCAAATTCCTCATCCACTCTCTTCTTACTCTAACTAATCTTTTCACCTCACTCCTCCTGTCTACATATAACTCTCTCTTCTGTATCTGAACTTTCTCCACACCCTTGTTTCTCATCCACTCAATATATGCTTTCTTCTTTTGTGCCACAGCCTGTTTCATCTCTTTATTCCACCATGCTGTTCTTTGCACCCCGTTTCATCTTCTCTTCATCCCACACACCACCTCACATGCTGCACAGATTTCTTCTGTGAACATCTTGCACACACCATCCACATTCCCTATCTGTTCCAAATCATATTTACCTAATCGCCCCTCCATTTCTCTCTCATATTCTGCCTTTTTTCCATCTTTTTATAACCTTTCCACCCTCCTTGTAAGAACTACTTCCTCCTGTCCATTCCTTCATTTATTCCTCCTCTTCATTTCAATCTTGACTGTCACCATAACCAAGTGGTGGTCAGAAAGTCCACTCCCCGAACCTCTATGTGCTCTTGCATCCATTACACACCTTCTCGTTCTGTCATTCATTACACACCTCATTCTGTCATCCACGCACACATAATCAATCATTGCCTTCCTTTCATTCGGTTCACCACTCAATCTTATCACTCACCACGTATACCTGTGGATCATTTTGTGTCTGATGAGGGTATTGGCTTTTACCAACCCCCTCCTGGCACAAATGTCCACTAGCGCACTGCCATTCTCATCTGTATCTGTAGGCACACTCCACTCACCCACTACTCCATCCACCTTCACATTCCCTACTTTTCCATTCACATCTCCAGTCAAAATCACCCTCTCATTCCTTTCAAACTTTTCCATGCACGCTTCCACATTTGTTCAGAACTCTTCTTTCACTCTGCTTGCACGATCTTGCATTGGCTCATACACATACACAATCACCCACATTTGTAGTCCAGCTTTCAGTCTTACCCACACAATTTTTGAGCCAACTGATCTATACCTCCTTATTATCTCCTTTCATCTCTCGCACTCAACAATACACACTCCTTCTTTTGCCCTCTCATTCTCACCCACTCCCATGCATATACATCATCCATACTCCTATTCTCTCCATATAGTTTCAGTTAATCCATATACATCCACTTTTTAACCCTCAAGCACCTGGACAATCTCTCTCCCTTTCACCTCATCTATGTATCTATTGCCAGATGCCTTAATCCCGTAAGGGTTGGCTACAAACAAATCGCCTCCATGTCGCTCTGTCCCTCGCCTCATCATCATTTGCATAAATTTGTTAAATATCATAAACAATATTGGAGTCAAGAAAAATCAGTTTCTTTTCATGGATAAACTTACAAACGGCTATAAGTCTGGGTCTGTGAAATGTAACCTTCAAGACATAAGTGATGTTTCAGTTGTTAGATTTCATAACTCTTCAGATACAGTTGCGAAAAAAGCACAACCTTTTATGGTTGTTAACCCTATGAGGTTTCTTGGCCGGTCCCATTATGTCTGTGCCAGAGTCAGCCACTCTGAAGCAGACCCACATCTTCACGGGGCAATATTTTTCTTTGATCCCTCTTTGTATATACAATTTGCATGCTAGAATGTTGGTTCTGGTGGCATTTTAAAGCTGAATAGTTGTAATTTATCGTAGTTTGTTCAAAAATGGAG
Organism: Birgus latro; assembly: GCA_018397915.1. Classification (NCBI taxonomy): domain Eukaryota; kingdom Metazoa; phylum Arthropoda; class Malacostraca; order Decapoda; family Coenobitidae; genus Birgus; species Birgus latro. The sequence goes on along the minus strand of JAGKTI010020668.1, from coordinate 11,229 downwards.
AAAAAAGAAAATAGATTGTCAAAATGACGAGTTGAAGTTAGGCAAAAAACAAAAATTTGATACCTTGCTGTAGACAAATATTTGGCAAAAAAAAAACTAATAATATATTTACATCTGGTTTAAACCATGCAAAACCACAGTAAGTTACCTTTACAATTATATATATATTATGGTAATTCTTGCATTTTGTTGCAGGGTAAAGCGAAAGGAAAGAGATGCATAATTTTCGTTTAGTCTCGGCCGCATATTCGCTTTGCATTCTTTTTCTTTGATCGGTCAGTGCAAATACACTTTTTATGATAGGATGCTGGTTGTGGTGTTATTATGAGGCGGAATAGTTGTTCTTTATCATAGTATGTTCCAAAAAGGAAAACAAATAAAACAAAAAGTCAAAGTGATGAGTTGAAGTTAGGCAAAAAACAAAAATTTTGTACCATGCTGTATAAAAATATCCACCAAGAATAAAGTGATAAAGAAACAAAGCCATGAGTCAGGTCAGCTGTGCCGTACCTGCTACGCATAGAGCAACCATTCCGTGACGTCATGCTCGAGTCTCTCTGTTACTATGCATAAACGCAATTTATGGTGAATATTTTACGAAAGTTTCTTAAAATGACGATTATAAGTGTCATCGGAATCTCTGAGGTTGGATGTGAAATGACTATCAAAATCATCATCAGAATCTCAAAGGGTTAAGTTCAGAAGTATACTAAGTTGTCTTTGGTTGGCAACACACCCTTGATATACATTACTGATTGAATGGGGTACTGAGTTATGACTCTTCTTGTCACCTATAAGTCTATATAACTGATCATAAGCTGCTTTGAAAGAGTGCAAGTGATATATCAAGGTTAAATTTGCTTTTGGTGCATTGTCATACTGCAAATGGATTCAGTATTGAACTTCTGCAGTTGAGTGTGTTTCTAGACAGCAGTGACCTAGATGTTATGCATTCCACCAATCAGTGTACCCAACCTTTACCCACCTGAAAATGGTTATGTTTACACTTTATGTTTTACAATAGTTACAGTTGATAGGTACTGCACTTAGTCTGTAAACTGTATTATTAGCATTTTCCACCTTTCCCATGGAGTGCAGGAAACATCAATTTCAAACTTTTATTCAAAACAAGGAGAGTGTATGTAAGTGCGGTGGAGTGTGGGAGAGGGAGGGGGTGCCCAAGGATGAAACAGAGGGATGGAGTGGAGAGGTATATGAGAGAGGGGGATATGAGCTGGGGGGAAATGGCAGGGGACAGGGTGACATGGAGGCGATTTGTTTGTGGCCACCCCTTGTGGGATTGTGGCATCTGGCAATGGATAGATAGATTTAAAAGTTTTTCTCTCTTGATACACTCATAAAAAAGAACATGTTAAAAGATGACTATATTTTATATAAAGTCAATCTCTGTAATACCTTAACCCCTAACCGCCGGCTGCAGTGTATAGCCATCACGATTCAGGGCGCGGGATGCTGGGGGATGACGCCACTTACTGCCATCACCCTTTGAACTTGCGTCCGTTTTCTATGATACCCACCGGGTAGGTAGGACCCCCAGGTACCCCACAGATTCTCCGGCTCAGTCTGTACACGGCACTGGCAGAGTGTTGAGCGATATTTTTTTCTTATCCTCCTCGTCCAATTCCATACTTCTATGCACGGGGCTGATTGCATCATCGACCCCCACAAACTTTCTGCTCTTACCGCAGGGGAATGGGCTCATTGACTGGGCAGGTGTATGGGAAAGTGTAAATAGTAAACAGGTATGCACAAGTGTGTTTTTTTTTATATCCATCCATCCAAACATCATCCAATCCTATGTCACCCCACAGAGGAGCGTAGGAGCCCGGGGCTAGGCTACATAAGTGAAATGTAAGTTATAGCTAGTAAGTGTTATGAAATAAGTGTTTTATAATAAGTTTTACAAGTGTATTGCAATAAGTGTTACTGTTTATGGTTATTTGTGAAGCAGTGATTGGAAATACCTTGAGTAACCTTCTCCAGTACAATGAAAGGAAACCAAAAGTGCATGGGAGAGTAAGAAAATAACCTGGTTGGCTGTAACTAAATTTTTTCCCTCATTACTCTGAAAATAATGTTGAATATGTGAGCATTAGCGTATTTGTGATGTACAAAAAATGTAAGTTGTGTATAACATTAGTAATATTTTGATATTGCCCCTGATTAGTAAAAATTAGTAATATTTTCATGTTGCCCCTGATTAGTACAAATTAGTCACAATTTCTGTACAGTTACCACATACTCAACCATACTGTGTGAAACAGCCAGAGCATTTACTTCTCAAAGTGCAGTTACCTGTAATCGTTATGTCAAGTGCAAATATAAGTACTGTGGTAGAGGGACATTATTATAATTGATGCAAGAAGTGAGTAATAAAAATAAAGAGCTCTTCTTTTCCCATACATCTACGGGGCATAGTGGCGCTATAAAATGGGCGGAAAACCCAATGGGGAGCCACGTGGAAGGGGTGATGACTCATCACAATGGTGAGTAAGGAAAAGTAAAAAAAATGATTGGAATACAGTATTCTGAGAGGCCAGGCAGTGATACAACCGCCACTCCGGTCAGTGCTGCCAACACTAGCTAGTGAGTCCAGGGCCACTGGCAGCGGCATGCAACCGGATTAGCCCACCAAAACATGGAAAACCGGTCATCTTTAACTTATCCTTACTCATCGACAGGACCACCTGGAGACCTTGGGATACTTTCATTTGAAAGAGAAAGAGTTGATGAGTCTTATGTATAATTAATTTTTTCTCTAGCTTTAATAGTTTAGCAGATATTAGGGTTTGAATAAGGGTATTTTTGCCAAAATCTTGGTAATCCCCTGTAAGGAGAAGTGGGCGACGGCCAGAACCCCCGGCAGCTAAAGGTTAATCATTATGCTGTTAAGTCCAATGATTTTTTTTTCTTTTCTCCAGTGTAAGAAAAATATATATATATCAGGGGGAAAATGACTAATGTGAGCGTGTGAATACTAGGAATAACTATCGAGTCGATTATCACGAGAGAATTGACTCGTGAAATCAAGTAGTGATTTCACTTTCATGCTGGCTTACTTCGCCAATTCTATAGAGTCGAGAATTTATAAACTTTCTCAACAGTACACAGCAGAGACTAAACGCTCAAGAAGGCTGTATTACTGTACTGTTGGCCTCTGAGAAAGTTAGTTTCTCCCCTTAACATTCAAAAAATAATAATAATAATAAACTGGATCTTGGCTGAGCCAAACTCCTAGCTGGCACAACGGATTTAAGAATTAATACCAATAGCTGGCCTAAGTACCAGTCGTGATTAATATAAGGAGTTGTGCTAACTTGGAGTAGCAAAAGTGTACTAAATATGTGGGGAAATCAAACACGACTGTTACATTTAACAAAGCTCAAGAAAACGAACTGTAAATTTATTAATTACAAGAAAATAGATTTACGTTACATGAATCAATTCAAAATCAAAGAAAGGGAGATGCACTCACTCAAGCATTCAGACAAATAACTGAATAAAGCACTGAGCTAAATAACTAAAGAACCTTAAACCTAGGAAAACAAAATAAATACTAATCAGTAATGAGACCTCCGCTAATACAGTCGATCACCAGGCTGGTGGGAGCTTCGGAAATTCACGCTGATACAGCCGAGACTTCTGAGATCGCTAAGAAAAGAGACCCGCTCGAGCTTTGTGCACAGCACATCCACACTCTGAGACTGTCACTTGGACGACTGACTCGATGCTTGATCTAAACAGAGGGATCTTGTGAAAAGGGCGTGGCCACTAACGGCCAGGGAGGCAGAAACGACAATTCAGAAATCGCTCAAAGGAATGCACTGTCTGTACATAAAGACAGTCACTCGCGAAAGAATGATGAAAGTTTTGAAAATTTAATGCAAATATAAGTACACGAGTGCACGGTTAAGAGAATGGCGAATTCTCATGGACTTCAGAACTATTCAGCGTTCCTACAAATCACTCGATGTCACGATTTACAATACATAATTTCATGATGTAGAAAATTCGTGACATTACACCCCTGGAAAATCAAATTTTTCCTTGGAAAAATTTAACAATATATATATATATATATACACCCTAACTCAGTCACACAAGATTCACACTGTGGTGTGTGTACTGTCCTGATACAGGAGAAGAGCACTGTCGCCTATGAGCATAAAAACCTCGTATTTACGTTAAGAGAAGCAAGCTTGAGGGAAAAACTCCGAGACGACGGTGAAAAATCCTGTACTCAGGTCAAACTGAGCGAAAGCTCACTACATTTACATTGACAACTAATTGTTATGTAGCATGGTGTATGTGATACACGGTGTAGGTGTAACAGTTGTAGTGTAACTGTACCTACGTGTAAAGCAATAATAATACAAATTAATGCAATAATAAAGGCGACGAGGGCAGAGGAGAAGAGGTGGCAGCATGCAGTAGAGACAACCAGTGGACCTGCACATCAAAACTGTTTCACCCACCAACTGTACCTGTGAAATGAGTCAAGGTGGAACATCAGTAGTTTCAGTGTGACAATTTGTATTAAATTACAATTACCATCCACCCAGCAGTCAATCCATATACAACAGAAAGTACACTTTAGCTGAAAATCAATTGACAGCAAGTTTCGTACATTTGAGGTCGCCATTATTTTCTTAATACTTGCCCTTTATAACCTATACTTATGGCTAATAAAGGGTTCGTCGTCGGTGTCCGCGGTTGGGATCGCCACGACTGCCCATTTGTCATCGGTGTCCTTGGTTGGGAACACCGTGACTGCTTGCTTATAACTTTTTTTTTTTTTTTATGTGTCCGACTCTGGGTATAGGCTTCACAGCCTGCTATCAAGGCCCAGTCGTCCTCCTACAATCTACATGTCACCACTTCGGCGCTTAACACTCACCGTCCATGTTGAATACATGCTTGGGCTGTCTCATACAGGACTGGTGTATTGGTATTAGCGGGGTCATTTTTACATGTCGGCGGGTCTTCTGGTAGATCAGTAAAGCCTGATTTAATGAAATTCAAATCCTTAAATTGTTCCCTGCACCAGCGAGGATTCGAACCTGGGTCCCACGGGACCGCAAGCCAACTCTCTACCGATCGAGCTACACACTTATAGCTATACTTACTGCTAACAAAGGGCTTATCGTCGGTGTCCGCGGTTGGGATCACCACGACTGCCCATGACTGCGCATTTATAACTAATAAAGGTAAGTCAAGAATCCCTATGCAAACTTAGGCAGGTCACATTTTAACACCCTGCATGGGTGTGAACACTCATGTGGATTTTGTGTATTCTCCGGGAATCCTCAGAGAGGCCCACAGCTCGAAACACACCACAAGGTAATTCAGACACAGCCTAAGATTGCCTCTGCGAGGGTCTCGAACTTCCCCCTAAACCTACGGTACATACAGTATGTACAAGCCCTACACTTACAACTAATAAGAGCTCGTCGTCGGTGACCGCGGTTGGGATCGCCGCGACTGCCCATTCGTCATTGGTGTCCATGGTTGGGATTGCCGTGACTGTGCGCTTATGAGCTACCGTACATATGACAGACCTTAGACATATTATGTCCTGTTGGGCCAGTGGGCAAAATGCCAGGTCTGCACCCACATCACCACTGCCCTCTCTCTCACACGACTCAGAGATTATGGGCATTGATTCAAACAGCGCAGGAAGGAAACATTCCTGAATGGTGGTACGTTGACACACATTACAGGAGTGCACAAAACTATCTATTTCCTGTCCCATTCCTGGCCAGAAAAGTCAGCACGGATACGGCCTTGGGTTTTCTTTTTGCTCATATTACCTCCTGACGCTGAACAATGACCCCATTCTAACACTGCTTGCCGGTACTTCTCGGGAACGACAAACTGCAGTCGAACCTCGCCCTCGGGTATTCGTGACTCACGGTAGAGCCGTCCTTGATTGCGAAGGAACCTGGCTCGTCCACCCCATGAATACTTGGTCACTTTACCCTTTTGTTTCTTCCGCACAACAGCAAGTGTCGGGTCAGACTGTTGTTCTTGGACAACATCTTGACTACAGATCAGATCATGCGTCAATGTGATGGCCACTGAGGTGACACAATTTGGAGCCTTGGTCATGGCTCGTGTTACTGCAGCCGAAGTCTGAGTAGTGACATCTACGGTGCAACTAGACTTGGCACCTGGTATGTTACCTATAATGAGGTCAAACATAGGTTCTTGCATGACAACTGCAACTGTTGAACCTGTGTAAAAGGGAGATGCCACCTGGATACGTGCCTCAGGGAACAATCTCAATGATCCGTCAATAAGCTGAGCTTGGACCTGTCTGCCTGTGTATTCTTCAGGCTGAACAAGACTCTGCCTGACAGTGCAACCTGAGGAACCATTGTCTCCCAGTACATTTGTAACGCAGGATTTTTTCTATCTGCGTTATAAAGAAGATAATCTATCTATATCCAAATCTATCTAAATATCACACCGCTGTCACACCAGTGTAACGATGGAAATTTTAGTACTTTTGAAGAATTTAAATTAATAGAGATTCCACCGCTTAAGCCACCAGTGTCTGGGCGGTACTTTGAATGAATTTATTTAATTCGATGTTTTCTGTTTACTGCCAGAGTAGTTATCCTAGAGTTATTAAAAGGGCCTCGATGATTCTGATTAACACTAGGAAGAAACGTCATCAGATAATAATAGAAATAATTTGGTATGCTGCCACCACCCAGTGGTTGCCGGGGGAAAAAAAAAAAGTATTAAAGATATTAGTCCCGTACGATGGAAGAGGGGACAATGAGGCCTACGGCAGTGAACAGGGTAGCGTGAGAAAAATATACGAAAGCGTGGTCTTTATAGATGATACATGCCTTGCAGGCCACTCGGTCTCATGAATTACTTCCCAGAGGATTTATACCAAACACATACAAAAAGTATACTTATCTATATTGCTAACTTTAAATTACATAGAATGCATAGAACTACGAACAAGAATTAGTTACTGGAGCATAGCAATACTTTAGTCTCTGATACCACCAGATTATCTGAGAGAATGGAAGCTCTCTTCTCCACAGTTTATAAAACACCTGACTCATATATCACTGTACATATAATTATATGAGAGTAAACCAATACAGAAGTACCTTGGGCTCTACACTCATCAAGTTGTTGATTAATCTGCTCATCGAAGTACTATTCGCCCGATACAAAACACACGTACATAAAGAATTCACTCAACTCGATCTCTTAACTCGTCGTGAGGTTCCCTTGTGAAATAGAAAATTCATCCTCTGGAGAAACACACATAAACCACGGTCTCAAAAGGACTCATAGTGATACCCAGGTTTTCAACGTGTTACACAGTTTACTTTACCTTTAAGAAATCATCCCTATTTTCCATGAGTTTGCACAACCTAACATATCTATGTATATAATCCGAATCCCAAGAATAATTTAATATGTAGACTCAGCGCTTGCAGTACTCTGCATGATAGAGGAATACAACACTCCACTTCTCACTCACTTATAACCAAAATATTACACTTCATGAATAAAAGGCTTACCAAGTGGACCATACGACAACATTATCGACACTGTGAATTGGAAGAAACTAAGTGGAAATGTGTAAGGGCTTTGGCACTAGGACTGCGGGACGTTACCCAGACAGCAATCCCGACTTGATGTCGCCGCACCACAATCTGCGGAGATCCGTCCTCCATGAGGTTACAGCGAGAAGACAGATAATAGCATTGATAAATATTATCAGACATCTTACTTTATATATAGTTAGGATGACAACTAATTATTGTGACGTATGTAGGAGAATACCATGAATACTCGGGACCATACTTGCGGACACCCGTCCTCCGTGAGATTACAGCGAGAAATGACACCTCGCGGGCAGGACGCCCCGCAAAAACCTGCCCCGTTCTTACAACCAGTTCTGACCTCGACCAGTTACTCTACAGTCAACTTGTTATACCATCGTCCAGGAAATTTGCAACAAGGAATTTACACAATCCTTTACTTAGACAAAATGACTTATGATGATTTAAATTTTGTGGCAATAACCTAGGTCTAACAATTTTAAAACGATGCCAAAACTCACGCATTGACATAATTTTCCCTTTGTTCACGTTGGTACTGGCCTACATGATCCGGTGACTGAAAAATAAATTAATTTCGCGGCTAACAATGGCCATAATCAATAATCAGACTTTACCTAAGCTCTTAGACATTATTATTTAGTACAACACGATGTTATACACAAACTCAACTACAAAATTCTAAATTCCAAGTGTAAATACAACTCATCGCGAATTTTAATCTCGAATCAACTTTCTTCGCCTCTTTATAGAAACCAGACATGAAGTTGCGCATCCAGCTCGCTCCACATGGTCCACATATTAACAGTAATACTCCCCTACTACACTTTAACTAAGATCAAGCCCAAAAATGAATTACAAGGTCCACTTCCCATACATTGCATCATCTTAACAGGGTCCAGAATTCCACTTACATCATACATAACCTAATGTAAATTACACATATATTACACTTACACTATACTTATACTAACTTATATTACACTTATACTACTTATATTATACTTATGATACATACTAACATTTTCAGCATTACACATTTACAGAAACACCTCTCACAAACCCTGGCTGAACAAGGAAGGCACTGTTACCTGTGGGAGGGCCTGTGGAGGAAGCAGCCCGCCATTGATATGGCTGCATGGCACTCAACTCTTCAAACGTGACAGGACTATATGCCTGAGGGGTCGTACCCGAACTAGGTGCACGAGGAGTCGTACTTTGACTAGGTGCACAAGGAGTCGTACTTTGACTAGGTGCACAAGGAGTCATACCTGAACTAGGTGCACGAGGAGTCTTACTTGAACTAGGTGCACGAGGAGCTGTACTCACAATCTGGGGAGCAGGAGCATTGATGGCCTGTGGAGGAGAGTTCTCCATCTGAGGGGGACTAGTGAACTGTGAAGGAGGACCTGTGCTGGTGGGGACGGCACCATAGTGCGCCTGTTGGGGAATGAAGGCTGCGTTTGCCTCCTGCCTCTGATGCACTGGAGCTGGTGCTGAAAAGGTTTGTCCCGCCTGTCGATTGCGTGGTTGATACTGCTGTTGCTTAGGGTACTGCTGCTGGTTAGGATACTTGTTGTACCTCTTCCAGTCAGGTTTCTGTGTATTCTGTCCCTGGTCCTTCTGCGATTTGCCTGGACCATGACCATTATTCAGCGAATGGCCTTGATGCTGGGGTTCAGTCTGAGATTGCTTTCCAGACTTGGCAGTATCTTTCTTATTCCATGGCTGTTGCCTACAAGTCTGGTACCCTTACGCAGTAAAGAAAGCATCAGCCTTTTCTGCCATTTGGTTTGCATCCTTCACTTTGCACATCTTGAGCTGGGCCGTAAGCTCAGCAAGCCACGACTTTTCCAGCTGTGTACACAGCACAAGGTCGATTATTTCCTCTCGCATTCTAGGGGTCTCGTCCTTCTCCATCCACTTGCCTAAGTATGCCGTGAGACGGTCAAGGAACTGAACAGCTGTCTCCTTTTCCTGGAGACGCGCGTTCACGAACTGATTCGTAGCATCATCAACGGTAAGACCGTACGCTTTGATAAGTACGGTCTTCATCATCTCGTACGTGAGATTATCTCCGCGAATTCTGAGGAGAATGTTGAGGGCAGGGCCCTCAAACAGGCTAAGGAACTGAAGCCACTTAGCTGCCTCATCCAGATCATACAGCTGTGCCATGTCTTCGAAACGAGCTATGAATGGCTCGATTCGCTTGCCTTCCTTGTAAGAAGGAAGCTTGAGGCGTGGAGTTCCTAGAACAGGTGCTGGGAGAGCACTAGTGGAGCTTGAGTTGGCTGCACCCGATGTGCCTGAAGCCAAGGAGTCTCACTTCAGCTTCAGCACTTCAAGCTCATGTTTGTCACGTGCCTTGCGCTCGACAATCTCATGTTCACGTTCTCACTCTTGTTCCTCACGCTCACGCTCCTTCTTGCGTTCCTCGCGCTCACGCTCTTTCTCGCGTTCCTCACGATCACTCTCTGACGTTCCTCTTATTCACACTGTTTTTTTTCGTGCTCGCGCTGTTCTTTTTCGTATTCACACTGAATTTTCCGCTCTTCACTGGCGGCATTCTCACGCGATAGCACGTACTTTTTATTTCCTGGGGGTTAGTAAGCCCCATATCCTTGGCTTCTTGCAGGTATGTACTGGTTTCCATGATGCTCAGATTGAGAGTAACTAAAGAAAACTGATATGCTGGCTGGTGTGCAGCAGTCTACCTAGCTAAGAGTGAGTGAGTGTTTTCGGTAATAATTTCAAAGCTAGAAGTTTATATCTTGGCGAGGTCGCCAGATGTCAGGGGGAAAATGACTAATGTGAGCCTATGAATACTAGGAATAAGTATCGAGTCGATTATCCCAAGAGAATCGACTCGTGAAATCAAGTAGAGATTTCACTTTTATGCTGGCTTACTTCGCCAATTCTCTAGAGTCGAGAATTTATACACTTTCTCAACAGTACACAGCAGAGACTAAACGCTCAAGAAGGCTGCATTATTGTACTGTTGACCTCTGAGAAAGTTAGTTTCTTCCCTTAACATTCAACAAATAATAATAATAAACAGGATCTTGGCTGAGCCAAACTCCTAGCTGGCACAAAGGATTTAAGAATTAATACCAGTAGCTGGCCTAAGTACCAGTCGTGATTAATATAAGGAGTTGTGCTAACTTGGAGTAGCAAAAGTGTACTAAACATGTTGGGAAATCAAACACGACTGTTACATTTAACAAAGCTCAAGAAAACGAACTGTAAATTTATTAATTACAAGAATATAGATTTACGTTTCATGAATCAATTCAAAATCAAAGAAAGGGAAATGCACTCACTCAAGCACTCAGACAAATAACTAAATAAAGCACTGATCTAAATAACTAAAGAGCCTTAAACCTAGGAAAAACAAAATAAATACTAATCAGTAATGACAGAAGTCAAGAGTGAGAGCAGTGGAAATCGAGTTATTTGAGAGGAGCATGTGGAGTCACATGGAGAGACAGACTAACAAATGAGGAAGTGAAGGAGCGTTGTGGTGTGATTGAGGATGTGATGGGAAGCGTTAGGAGAAACACGTTAAGGTAGTTTGGGCATGTGGAGAGGATGGAGAGTGAAAGATTGACGAGGAGAG
>JAGKTI010020666.1:0-16195 GCA_018397915.1 Birgus latro | reverse complement strand
GAGAATTCAGTGCAAATACAATAATCACTGTTTGTCACAGGTTGTATACATAGACAGCCATCGGTCGTAAGTAGCTGATGTACATCTTCTAGTTTAAAAAGTAATAGATGAAATTATTCTGTTAATTTTGCAGCAGAAAGATTGCATATTCATTCACTGTGTAGTTTCCCTGTTTATTTTCCATTAGTGTCAGTGTTTTAAATGAGAGTTTCTGCCGGTGGACAAACACAGCACACAAGACTGACGTACACAATAGCCACACACGTTTTCATAAATCCATTCATGTGAAGTATCACCCGTATGGACTGTGTCCCTGCCGGCGAGTGCACCGTGTGTAAAAGTGATATTTAACAAGAGTTCTCTTAACGGGCATAACAGAGAATTTCTCTAAAAGTAACCGTATCCAAGGTGAGTGTCCATTGTCATAAATAATATATTACTGATATTCATTTGCATCAAGTCTAAATTTCTTCTGACATTTAAAAAAATAAAAACACAGTCTGCTATTATTCATGTGTGTGTGTGTGTGTGTGTGTGTGTGTGTGTGTGTGTGTGTGTGTGTGTGTGTCAGACTCTGGGGCTGGCTTATCAGCCAGGTTCCTTAGGACTACCGAGCGTCTCACGTCCCACAGTCCTTTGTATGCCACCATACTCACGGTGATACCCACGACATATACTGAATATACAGTATCCCAAGGCTAATTCAAGACTGGAATAATATTTAAAGCTTGGGAGTTTTCACGGAATGTAGGTGGGTCTTGAGGAAGATATGTAAATTTTTCTTTGCAAATTTCAGATCATCAGATTCATTTCTGTCTTTCCCTGGTATAAAAACGCACGTACTTATGTCGTGTATTTAATCTTAGTGTATTGCAGTATTCGTTATTATCATAGCAACCCCCTCAGACTGTTCAGTGCTGGGTGAACGTTCCTCTCATCTCTGTCCACCCTGACCAAGTAGCATTTAGTCTGTGTTATCAAACTCCAACAAATTATCGAATTACCATCTATCTCGTTGTCTGTCTACCTGTCCCTCCCACTCCATCTTTCGACTGCCACTCCGTAGTTGGCCATTTTTTAATCTGTTCTTCAGCTGCGTCCCCTCCACACATTCAGTGCTGCCATGGGTTGTTGTAAGTACCGTAATATAATCTCTACTTCTTCTAAGAGTCTACTACTTTTCTAAGAATCTCTCTCTCTCTCTCGGCTATCATGTCTTAATTTTTTTCTCCCCTAATTCCCTGAGAAGACTTATGTCCTCATCAGTATCAGGATTATTTAGTCGTTTGCGGATATTTTTTTTTTCATTATAATTTTAAAAAGTGTTTTTTTTCTTCTTCAGTAACAGTGCCTTCTCTTTAAATATCTTGAAATTTAAAACAGATTTCTTCCAGACATCCTCCACGGGTTGTTTTCATTGCCGCTGTCTCAACTGAGTCAAGTGCATTCCTATAATCATTAAAGGCCATCCTCTTTGGACTATTATATTCTAAAGTTTTCTGACATTTTGTTATTAACTTGATTAAGGTTTGTTGTTAAATAATCACAGCGACCCTAATGCCCGCAACACATTGTCTAGGACAATCTCCTCTGGAATGGTGTTGTGGTTTTAGTTGATTTTTTTTTTCATTTCTATGGGACTAATGGTAAATTAATAAAACCTGTTTTAATGAAGTTCATATTACCACACTGTTTCCTGCCCCAGTTGGGGATCGATCTCGCGATCTTTCGAATAACACATTACTTATCTAACCACCTGACCACAGCCTCTCTTTCTGCCTCTTACTCAACGTATTAGAGCCCGACTCCCCCGAAATTATTCCACTTAAGATACAGACTAGACACGCCAAATCCATCCTAAACAGCTTACCATCCAACAAATCTCCAGGCCCAGATGGAATTCCTCCAGTTGTTTTGAAAAAGTGCTCCCCAGAACTTGCCTCAGTTCAGTCAAAATTATTCAGACTATGCAAACGTACTTCTTCATTTCCTCATTTTTGGAAAGAAGCCAATATCCACCCAGTTCCTCTGACCCCTCTCATTACAGACCAATTGCTATCACGTCATCTCTTGGTAAAGAATTTGAAATTGTAATTAATAAGCACATAGTTAAACACCTTGAATCCAACAGCTCAATTAGTGATAGACAATATGATTTCGTCACAGTAGATCCACGACTGATATACTCAGTCTCTTGACTCATTCCACTCATCAGTCAACTGACCATCATGGAGAAACTCATGCAGTAACTCTTGATATTTCTAAAGCTTTCGACAGAGTGTGACCCCTGTCCAAACTCCCTTGCAGTGGACTAACGTCTATTGTTCCTCTGTTTTCCTCATATCTCAGCGACCGTAAAAATAAGAGTAAAAGGAGATTATGTATATTCCAGTTTCTACTCATTTACGCCGGCGTGCCAGATGGGTCAGTTCTGGCTCCAACCTTATTCCTAGTTCATATTAATGATCTCTTAACTGTCACCCACAATTCCATCCACTCATATGCAGATGACTCAACACTTCATTGTCCATTCACACGCAAACACCCATTCGCAAAGCTTAATATCTCTAACTCTCAACTCAGTACAGCCATCTTCATAAATGAAGACTTATCTAAGATCGCTGAATGGGGACAAAATAACCTTGTCTCATTTTATGTTAGTAAAACCAAATATATACAGTTTACTAATAGACAGACATTGCCAGATTCGTGTATTGCCTTCAATACCACTAATAATCCCATCTCCAAAAGAATTGAAATTCTCGGTGTGTCGCTTAACAACGTCCTCAGCTGGCCCCGTGCCAGATCTTTTGCTAAAACCGCCTCAAAGAAACTTGGATTATTGCACAGAGACGGTAACTTCTTCGCTGGTAAGCATTTAGCTACAATTTAAAAGTCATGTGCGCTCTCAGCTAGAATATTGCTCACCCTTGTGGAATGGATGTGGAGAGGTTGTACTAAGACAACTAGACAAAATTCAGAACAAAGCTGTTGGAATTATTAATAACTCTGCTATTATAAATAAACTACCTGCTCTACAAGTAAGAAGGAATGTTGCCTCCCTTGCATTTTTTTATAGATACTTTTATGGCAAATGCTCAGACGAAGTTGCGTCCATTGTACCACCTCTCCATGACTTCCCTCGTGCTACATGGGCATCTGGCAGCGCTCATGACTGGATTGTCACAACCATATTGCAGAACTTCTACCTATCAAAATTGTTTTATTCCCTGAACTGCATCTCTCTGGAACTCGCTTCCCCGGAGTTGTTTTCCCCAAAAACTTCAACCTACAGCTGTTCAAGTCCAACTGCTCCATATTTTTTTATGAATGGAGGACGCCAGTAATCTGGTGTATGGATTATTGTTTATTCATTTGTATTTCTTCCTCTGTTCTGTTAAAAAAAAAAAAAAGTCTAGCTCTGGGTTGAAACTCTCAATTTTTATAATTGCGGGTCTGTTGTCTGTGATTGCACAATACGTGACTATTTCTACCTTTAAATTGTTATGGTTAGACACGTATAAAGCACTGTGGAAAATATTCAGAGTTGGTTATAACAATACAGTGTTTAACCCCCTCACTAGGATGCTCTGGCCATGTGGAAAGGGTGGAGGGAGAGAGACTAACGAATGAGGTGGAGGGGGGGGAGAAGGGAGAGGCCGAGGATGAGATGGAGGGATGGAGTGGAAAGGTATGAGAGAGAGAGAGGGGGGGGGGGAACTAGGAGCAAGGCAGTGAAGTGGCATTGGACAGAGCGACATGGAGGCGATATGTTTGTGGCCACCCCCTACGGGATTGAGGCGTCTGGCAGTAGATAGATAAATAGACTAGTATGTTGTACTGTACTTATAATAATGTTCTTGCTTTTTTTTTTTTTAATGCAAGGAACAAGGAACCAGAGGCCAGGAGCCCGTAAACCATTCCTTCCAGGAAAAAAAAATACAACAGACTACTAAATTCATGATCCGTTCACTTCGAGATGCCTGGACACACTGCGTTTGAAAAGATAGAGATCAAAGGAGGTAGTAAATATAGACAGAGGGAGACAGTTCCAGAGCTGATCTGTTGCATAAATGAAGGACTGAGAGTAATGGTTAACTCTTGCATTAAAGTTGGACAGAAAACGGATAAAAATTTGTTGCTAGACGCGTGGTTCGCGCCCGTCGTAGTGGTGGAGGGATGCCAGCAGATAGTTCGGAGGAGCAGTGACCACTGGAGTAGCGATAGAAAAGAGATAAAGATGCAACAGCGCGGCAAAGAGACAGAGACTGAAGGGAGCCAGTAGGAGGGGGAGAGTTAATGAGACGAAAAGCCATTGACTCCATCTTATTGGGAAGAGCTCTACGTGGGGAGCCTCCCCACACATAAGAGTTATACTCTACACAGATGCTAAAAAAAAATCCGTGTACAAAATCAACAACTGTGCAGCGGTAAAAAAGGTTCAGAGTGGGCTTAGCACACCTAATCTCTTTGAAGCATATTTTAGAAGAGAGGTAATATGATTTTTACAAGATATATCTCGAGAGAATGAAGCCTCAGGTTTGTTTAAAGATGATGCGGGATTGAGTTGGATATTGTTAAACATTAGTGGGTACTCCTGTGGAAAATTTTGACGGGTTGACAGGAGTAAGACCTGAATTTTTGACATATTAAAAACAAAATTACTTTTACCTCACTCAGACATACGAGCCAAGTCAGACATTAGGTGTGCCATAGCCTCATCCCTTGTTTGTTGAAGCAACTGTTGAGATGGATGCTGCGGGAAGCGGTTGGAAAGGTGAAGGATTGAGTCATCAGCGAATGAGCGGATAGGGTTAGATGAACAGCTTGGAAGGTCATTGATGAATTAAGGGAAGAGAGTTGGTGATAGGACACAGCCCTGAGGAACACCACTATTGATAGAGCAAGGAGAAGACCGGTGGCCATTTACAACGGAAGCTAAAGAATGACAAGAAAGGAAGCTAGAGATGAAGGCAAAGACAGAAGGATAGAAAGCGTAAGACGGTAATTTGAAAATAAAAGATTTACGCCAGACTCGACTGAAAGCCTTTGAGACGTCAAGTGCAATGGCAAAGCTTTCAACAAAGACCCGAAATGAGGATGGCCAGGAGTCTGAAAGGTAGGTGAGAAGATCGCCAGAGGAGCGTCCCTGACGGAACCCATACTAACAATCAGAAAGAAGGTTGTGATAGGAAAGATGCTTTAAAAAAATTTTGTTAAGAATAGGCTCGAAAACTTTTGAGACACTGGATGTTAAAGCAATTGGGCGATAGGTAGAGGGTTGGGAATGGTCAGCCCGCTTTGGGACTGGCTGAATGAGAGCAAACTTCTAGCAAGAAGGAAAGGTACAAGTTGACAGACAAAAGAGAATTAGTTTACCTTGGCAGGGTGTAAGCACAAAAGTACAGTTCTTGAAAACAACAGGAGAGACCTTATCAGGTCCATGTGCCTTGTTGTATTGGGGCCAGTAATGGCAGAAAATATATCAGCTGAAGAAATTTTAATGTCAACCATGAGGAAGTCAGAGGGGGAAGTGATGGAGGAACAGCACTGGAATTGACTAAGGTGGAACTGGAGGAGAAAGTCTGATCGAAGAGATCTGCTTTGATCTGCTTTATCAGTAGAAGAAATAGCTACAGAGCCATCAGAATAGAAAATAGGAGGGAAGGATGATGAGGCAAAGTTGTCAGAATCTTGGCAAGGTGCCAGGAGGACCATGAAGAATTCGAATTGGAGAGATCTGACCATTTAGTACAGATGAAATTATTCTGAGTAGAGCGAAGACCAGATTTAGCACGATTCCGGGAAGAAACATGAAAAAGATGAGAATTAGGGATGGGTTGGCTCTGGTACTGTTTGTAGCTCTTCTCCTTGTTGTGGGCAGTATTAGAACAAGTGTGATTAAGCGAAGGTTTCTTTGCATTAGTCAAAAGATATGAGAAAGGAATGTATGCTTCCATCCCCGAGAGAATAACCTCAGTAATGTCCATGGCACATTCAAATGGTTCTCGGCCGTGGAAGCAATAAATCATTCCAAGGAAAATGAAAGATTTTTTGTGGTGGGTGTGGGCGCTCACCATCCACTCACTCGATGTAGTGCTGCTCTCGGATGTCTGCCCTATCCTTTCCTCCCTCCTTACCTTTCTTCCTCTTCTGTCTTTCTTTACTTCATTCTTTTCTCGTCCTTCTGCCAACAGGTGACTTTACACTCCTCTATCTTTCTTTCCTTTATTCTTTCCTGTTCTTTCTGCCTGTGGGTGACTCCACACTGAGTGACAAGCCAAATGGTTTCTGTGCACCAGGAAACCATTTATTTCGCTGGGTGGTAACCATATAACCAAATTATGGTGCCTGGTGGTTTAGTGTGTAACTGCGGCGCTCCAATCGGATTGAGCCGATGAAGGTTTATATCCAAGGGATGGTTGGGGTTATTGCTCACGTAATGCCACTCAGGGATGAGAAAGGCTGGTCACTCTCATCTTAAATGTCAGAACCAACTTGCCTAGCCCCGGGCTCCTATGCTCCTCATGGGGCAAGGTAGGATTGGATGATGATGATGATGATGATGATACTGCCTGAAGGCCTCCAAATCAGCAGCTCCAAAGTGCCGCAACCGACGTTTCTTTGGAGGGGCCACAGACAGTACTGGAGCGATAGGACAGGTTAAGGTAATAAGGTTGTAGTCAGAAGAGCCCAGTGGAGAGGAAAGATTAACAGTATAAGCAGAAGGATTAATTGTAAGGAAGGGGTCAAGCATGATGAAACTCTCTCCAAGGTGGTCAGGGATACAGGTAGGGTGCTGTACAAGCTGCTGTAGGTCATTCAGGATAGAAAAGATGTAGTCTTGTTCACCAGGTGGATCAGTGGAAAGGGAGGAGAGCCAAAGGCGGTGGTGAACACTGATATCTCCTAGAATGGAGATTTCACATAATGGAGAAATGGATAGGATGTGTTCTATCGTAGAAGTAAGATAGTCGAAGAATTGTTCATAGTCAGTAAAATTAGGGGATAAGTAAACAACACATACATATTTAGTCAGAGAATGACAGAAAAGCCGAAGCCGCAGAGTCGAGAATTCAGCATAATCAAGTTCAGGAACACGAGAGCAAGATAAGTCGTTGCGTACATATACACAACGGCCACATTTGGCTTTGAAATGAGTGTAGGGAAAGTAGGAGGATAAAGAGAAGGGTTTGTTCAGTTGCCTCAGACAGCTGAGTCTCAGTTAAGATGAGAAGATGAGGTTTAAAGGAGAGGTGGTGCTCAACAGAGAGAAAGTTAGAGAAAAGTCAGCGAATGTTACGGAAATGAAGAAGTGAATCAGACAGTGGTTCCAGGCATCTTGCTGGGTCGTCGCCAGGAGAGGGGGGGATGGTGGGGGCATTTATGCCCTCACCCCCGTGAACTCCGAGGCTTGATCATGAGACAATATTTTGGTTAAATCTGAATAGGAAGAGTAGTGTGTAATGGGCATGGAGTTTGGTGTTGACAGTTAGAGAAACTTGTATTGGAGAGCATGCTGGCCTACACTCTGTGTTCCTGAAACACTGAAAAAGTTCAGCAAAGGGGGATGGTCAGGAACTAGTCCCGAGGACTGATGAAACGGGAGCTCCAGCTCTCCCTGTCATCAGCTTTCCATCCACCACGGGAGTACTGCCCTGCTCGACTGGTGCTACAGTCTACTCCATACCATTTTACTTAAATCAGGAAAGCCTCCTATAGGAAGAAGTAGTGCAGTAGTATTAGCAGTAGTAGTAGTATAGTAGTAATAATAGTAGTAGTAGTAGTAGTAGTAGTAGTAGTAGCCCCAGATTCATCTGAAACGTGAACCCAGTGGACTGCAGGCTGAAAATTGCCGTTCTCCTGCATTCCTCCTTTCGGAAGATGGAGGGGAAGTTAAGGGATGTTTGTATACCCAGGTACAGTCAACCAAAAAGTATTGACCCTCTTATTGGACGTATCATTCTGAAACATGGAGCAAGCATTGTGGTGTGTTGGGCACCCTGTTATTAGAAGTGCAAATCCCTTGGTAATTATTAGGACTCAAAATCGCATGCGAGTATATCGTCAAAAAGATATATCGGTGCCAGCGCTTAAAAGCATCCCTCTTCATTACTGTCCCCCCGAGGCGAAGGGGTCAGTGAAGGCTGAATATATCCTCTCCATTCGAAAGTCTCTCCAAAGCTGGGAAAAGTCGTCAGAAGTGTACAAGAAACAAGAAATAGGCCATTATAGTGAAGTAGGTAATATGAAACGTAGGTGGACCGTTCTCTGCAATACGCAAATTAAGAAAAAGAAAATGTGTGAGGGAATTCAAACACTTAGTATTTACTGCGTGAACTAGTTCGTTTGTTGCCAAAATACGTGGTATTTGCACAGTCGTGGGCTAAAGTTTTGCTGCTGATAATTCACCCCTTTTACTGTTCACCCTCCACTGCTGGCTAGTGTCGCTAACCCGAGGAACGGGTGTTATAATTTAGTCTGTGGGTAATTCTTGTTGATACGTTGCGTTAGGGAGAAGAGTGACGGACATTCCTGAAGCGTGAAGTACGAGGTGACTACTAAGCGAACTTTTATCCTAGACTATACAAGCTCTATTCAGCACTCATTTCGGAACACGTAATTTCAATTCCATTTCCATACAGGCACAATGTGTTTCAAGCAGAGGATCATTCACTTAACAACTGCAGCGCAAACGTGGAAGTGTATGGACTGGATAGGGATGAAACATTATGAGAGAGAGAGAGAGAGAGAGAGAGAGAGAGAGTTATCATGGCTATTTTTCTAGCTGGTCATCAGTTCAATTACGTAATGTTGCTCTGACATGACAGGGGATAAAACTGAGTGCTGGGAGTGGGAACGAATGAACCAGAGATAATCACTTAAAGGAACGAAATAAAAGAGAGACGAAAGGGAGAGGGGCAAAGGAAAGGGGAGAAAATTAAACACCTTGACTCTCCTATGGCTTGGCGAGCTCTAACATTTCGTTCCAGTTAAGTCCAGATGATTGTATTCATTTTAGAATATAGGAGCCTGAGAGTGTAAACCCCTTCAGTTCGGTGACGTATTTTGTACTTAGTTCTTCCTACGACCAGATGATTTTATTCGACTTGGGTAGGATCAGCTTAGAAAAGATTTGTTAAAAGTGAAGAGGTTTATTAAGACCTTACTAGTATCTATCCCCTCTTCTTCAAAATATCTCTCCCAAGATGAATAAAATCGTCATGAGACAGCAAGAAGAAATTGAGGAATACGTTAACGGATTCAAGATTCAAGGGAGAATACTGTCGCAATTAATCCTCTCATGGCTAGGAAAACTGCGAGTGAATTGAAGAACCTGAGAGTGTTCCAGGCAGGGAAGAGAGAAGCTAAAGAGGAAAAAGATTTTAGAATAGAAAATAAACTGCGAGATGAAACAAGGGAGTTCGTCGACATAGGGTATGAAGTGCCAGCATACTCGTAAGTTCAGATGGCAAAGGAGTGAGTTGTCATTATTTCCGAAGATTAGGGAGTGGAAGCTACTTGATACTGCTTCTGTGTTAGCACACTTTAATGGCATGGAGTCACCTGGCATCTTGTGGACACAGAAAACATTTGTCATCCACATTTCCCCATCAGGGGGGTAGAGGTCCACCAGGAGCGTAGATATTCAGACATTTATAGTGGAATTGTATATATGTTCGTTCCTGAGCGGCATTTGGTGAGCAATAAACTTGAACCATCCCTCGGGTAAAATATCTTATATACCACATCCGGCTTGGGTACGCTACTCTGCTAGGTCACCATACGTCCAATTATAATACTGATACCACTCAGCGTAATACATGCCGGCTCGAAATAAAAGAAACCGTTTGACTAGTCACTCTGCATCGAGTCACATGAAGTTAGCTTTGTGTCAGGTAAGGAGTAATGGGCATCCCACATACTTTGCATAGATGGAATTTAAGATTTTTTCCCTTAGATGCTTGCAGAAGCCGCATCCTGGCTGTTTGTCGCTGAAAACTTGTAGGGGAATGTAGGCGTGCCGTATGGGAATGACTGTTTGAGTTACAACATAGTTACTGCCTACGTAGTAAGTAGGTGCTATTTTGGGTGACGTCTGCTTTTCTGTTTGCCTCTCTGCTCTGCTCTTACCTTTTGAAATCATTGATCTAAAAAGGCCGTTTTCGTTTGTCTGGTATCTATCTATCTATCTATCTATTGCCAGACGCCATAATCCCATAAGAGGTGGCCATTTGACTTTGAGTTATTTGTTTTACAGGGAGGGGCACTAACCCTCCACCAACCCACTTGCTGACACGTAGGGAGCATGTATGGTTTGGTTATATGGTTACCACCCAGCGTTGTAAATGGTTTCCTGGCTTACAGGAAACCATTTGGCTTGTCACTCAATGTAAAGCCACCTGTAAAGGAAAGAAAAACAATAAGAAGTGACAGGAAAGATGGGAGAAATAGGAAGAGAGGAGGGGAAAAGAATGATAAAGGCTAAGGAAGAAGTAGGCAGCACTACATCAAGTATCTAATGGTGATAATTAGGATAAATTCGGACATACAACTGATAGGTCAAAGGTCAAGGCCGCTGGAATATAAGGAATGTTTCAAGTAGGCGGTTATATCTCGCTGTGGGGCATCGTTGTTGTTGTTGTTGTTGTTGTTGTTGCTCTTGTTTTGTTATCAGCAGAAAACTGGTAAGAAAATTCATCATATTCGCAAGATTTACTACCTGGCCGTGTCCCACCCTTGCCCACTCTTCGTCTCGTCCAGTCGCCTTGGCCACCCACCTTTTTCTCTCACCTCCCTCTACACACAGACACACACACACACACACACATTAAATTAAACCTCACCATCCAACATATAACACTGCCCTTATACCGTTCCCTTGGAGTGTCCTGGGGTAGAAAGAACTCCACAGTCAAATATCGGGCTACTTAACAGCCAGCTCAGTCTCCTCATCAGGCACGCAGTCTCATGAGTGTGTGCCTTGGGGTGATATTGGCTATAAGAGGCGCCACTCTTCGTCCACAAGTAATACTAGAAATGTGGTGTTACACTGCAAGTATAACTATTTTAAAGTCATTACTGTAATGAAGCCAATTTCCACGTACAAGGATATTTGTAACTGAATGAAAATGTTTGTATTATCCTTTGCAATCGCACCTGACCATCTGCTTCGATGATCACTGATTGGTAAACTGAACGTAAAAGAAACTGAGTAGTGGAGGTGGATGACGTGCGTTTGGGTACTTTTACAGCCAGATATCTGTTTTTTTTGTAACCGGCAACTTATTCTTTTGCTCAAGCACGTTTTTTTTTAATTATCAGTTTCGGCTACATATTGGCAACGGAAGATGATTGTTGACTTGTGTATATTTCTTTGACTATTCTTTTTCCACTTCAGCAAAGCCCGATAATGCCACTTCCCCGTTGTGAATGCAGAACTGTAACAAGAAAATATTACATGAATGTGATATTGATTACCAAGAGGTGCTACGAAAGAAGAAATGAAGGGTAGGAGACTTTTTCATTCTTCA
Source organism: Birgus latro (assembly GCA_018397915.1). Taxonomy (NCBI): domain Eukaryota; kingdom Metazoa; phylum Arthropoda; class Malacostraca; order Decapoda; family Coenobitidae; genus Birgus; species Birgus latro. The sequence goes on along the minus strand of JAGKTI010020666.1, from coordinate 4,661 downwards.
AACATGCTAAGGGAAACAAGTCGCAAAAGGACTAGAATTTCCCCAAGTGAAGGTGTTTGAATTATATTGTTTTAGGGCAGCTGTCTTATTTTATTTTATTTTTATTTGTAACCGTTCAGGCCGGTGACATCATTTGTTACTGAATTTTTGTTACCTCCAAGCACTTTACTTCTGCTAAAGAAAAAACCTTACGATTGAAAGAGATAATCAAGGCTATATCTAATCTCTCCATTTCGAAAAGTATCTCCAAAGCTAAATAAAATCATCCGGAGGCAAAAAACAAATTGAAAATGCTTCCTCCGACAGCTGTGTTTATCTACTCAACAGACCGTACTATGAGTCTACAAGTAAAATGTTGTACTTAAACTCTCAAGAACTAGACAATTGGTGCACAGGCTGATTCACTACTCTGTCTCCAGACTATCGCCAATATATCCATTATTGATGAACGGATGTAATTGAAAATCCGTATTTGCATATTAAATACTATCTGTCGTATACTGTATTTAAAAACTGTCAGATTCTTAAATAAACAAAATCATCGATACAATAAATGATTCTTTCCTGTTGCCGCGGCACCAACAGGACGTCAGGTCATGTGGTGATATTCTGCTCGATAACTATGCTTGTATTCCTAATTCTCGTGATTTAACTGCAGGTTTCTTTTCCTCTGGAGCCACCCAAGGTAAAAGCCTCGCACACTCAGTGAAATTACAACCTTCTCAGTGGACGCGTTGCAGCCAACAGTCACTAGTACTGAACACTGAGCTTAGTTATGCTTTAAGGTTGACGTAGACCACTTTGAATAGTGGATGAAGCTGTGGATAAAGTGTAACTGAGTGAAGGAGGTAAATACTGCATTCCGCTTAAATATGTTCATTAGAATCGAAAATATTAACACTACCCAGGGGCTTCTGAAAAGTGAATTGCTTTTTTTTTTTTTTAGTTAATGCCAACACCAGTGATTTTACTTTCTTGAGAGAGAAGAGGAGCCTGAGTGTTATCAACACTTACGCTCCTATGACTCACTTCTGGCTTATGAAAATCGTCTGGCATTAACTGGAATAAAATACTAGAACTGTTCCAGTCATGGTATGGTTGGATGGGATGGTGAATGGAGACTCCTATACCCTCTCAAGCGAGTAAAATCATCTGGCGTTGGCAGGTATACATGAAGGATGATCCATATCTCAGAAGCCCTTACATCATGTATTCGTAAATGCTTTTTCTGGTACTGTATCCAAAAATTGATTTACACGAAGGAACATAAGTTTCGTGCTGAGGAATGTAGGAGAACTGGTTGTTCACCATAAAAGAAAGAGGAAAGAGTATAATGGTCGTTCATAAAAATGAGCTTTTCATAGCCAGTGACGTTCTTTCACCACAGGGCCACAAAATTCTGATATGCAATTGGTAGCTGCGCCATTAATCATATTTGGGCGACAGTGTATTCATTAAGGTAATGTGTGACGTGAGTCCCGGAACACTGTGTTATATCTCACCCTATAAAATGCACTCACAGTAAATTCCCATCATATTAGCAATCATACTCTCATTTAACTCGCTCCCAGCGGAATTAAATGGGTTGGCGTCAGATGGAACTGAATGAAATGGGTTGGCTTTAGGCGAAACTGAATGAAATGGGTTGGCATTAGGTGGAACAAATTACTTGAACTTTTTCGACAATTAGAGGGCCACTTAGTCTCAGAGAAAAAAACTAATTCTATTGAATAAATTACCCAAGTCCATTCTACTTTAATATTATTCAGTGATACACTAGATTATTGTCTTCAGCCAGTGGTGACTCATAAGAGCCTGTAAGTGTTCTTACTGTCATTATTAATCCTTTCATTGTGGATATAAATCTTGTAAGCTATTCTAGATAGCGTCAGGTAATATCACTTAGTTCGTAGTGAGTTATAGGAGCCTTAAAGTGTAAATTACCCTATCCTCTTTAACGTGGTGATGACGTACTTTCTGATTTTTATATTGGTAACTACAGATCGATTCAGGTTATGAGAATCTCTAGTGCTGAAACTGTTAAGAAAGACTGTATTTATTCCCAACAGTTTGGAAAGTCTGTCCAAAGGTAAGTATAAACGTCTAGGGGTTACAAGAAAAAAAATAAAAAGTACTTTGTAGGACTGAAGAGGTTAACAATAAATCACACTTATCCAGTAAATTTCGTCACCTCACCCGGTCATACCTCGGCAAAAGACTGGTGTGTTGGCGTTACCAGTGTGCTTTATTATGGGTCTTTATGTATGTGTGTTTGGCTTATTGTCCTCCGTAGAATGCTCTTACAGTCATTTCATCCAATGGTGGAGTTTTTAATTACGTATTTGCTATCTACAGACGATATTATTCATTTTTTCGTATGATCTTTTGTAGCAAAGGAGTCAGTAGAAGATATATAAAGCCTCTTTTGTTCGGAAAGTCTCTCCTCGTCTGGATGTAGCAAGAATCAAATGTAAAATACGCCAATGCCGTGAAATGCCAGTGAAATTCTTAACGTTAGTGTCCCTACTGACAAACTGTTAAACGGAGGTTCTGTATAAATCTTCTTGTTTGTATTTTAGTCGTCACTCTTACAGTTGCCGAGTCCTTGACAACCAGAGTATTAAAAAATATGTTAACAGTAGAGTGACACGGAGTCTTGCTTATCTTAAAAACTGTTTAAAAAGACGAACCTCGACCTGCAGTATTTGGCCTCTGTACCTCTTACGTTCTGCTTAGATCCCCACAATATTTAACCTCTGTAGAGTCGGGGATTTGTACGTCTAGAGGGCATGTATTGTAGGGAGTAAACTGTAGCACCAGTCGAACTGGGATGTACTCCCAAGGCGGATAGTTAGCTGATTACAGGGAGAGCTGGAGCTCCCGTTTCACCAGTCCTCAGGACCTGTTACTGATATTCCCTTTGTTGAACAATTCAATACAGTATATTCAATAACACGGAGATTAGGCCAGCATACTCTCAAAATACCTCTAACTCCAACTATCCACACCACACTACATACACATTAGAAATCACACATTCGATTTGTATCCCCCCTTAGCAATGGCCGCTGAATTATGATCAGTAAACTTGATGGTACCTCGGATTGCCACCACGGGCAGGGTAGGGCTAGCGGCACAGGGTCCTCTTTGTGGCAATCAAACGACTCTGTCGACAGCGGTTATTCCAAACGCTGTTTATTAGGGCTCAGTGTCATTGGACACATTTCAAATTTTGTACAATGGTCCTCCCTAAATTAAAAACTTAATACAAAAGTTCACTGTAACAAGCACAATGCCTCTTTTTTTGCATGTGAAAATTGTGAATTTTGTTATATAGCCATAATTTTGGACACCAATGTCCCAAGCTCATGAGACATCATTTCTCCTTTATATTGTCCTATAATATAAAATGTTATTCGTAGGATAAGAAAAATAGTGATGGTGATGACTTTTATTGAGTAAATGACACATATAAGTCTTGTTCAGTTTTGAATGGACGGCGTAAAATCACGGGACTTGAGTACCGTTCTAATGTAGTCATCTCTTGCAGCCTTCCCATAAACTGCTCCAGATGCTTCAATAACCATCCTGACACAGCGTTCCATACCTTCACTGATCTTATAGATCTCTTCATCAGACAAGTGCATCGTTACTGATGGTTCCGTTATGCAATTCTCGACTGGTGGAAGTAAATCCTTCTAACTCTTGCACTTCGATTGGTCTTTGGTGGCCTAAATTCTCTGATACGTTGTTGTGTATGGTTATGGGCTTGTCGAATGGTTTTGATTCTGTCTATAGCCGTTTTCGAATTGCCCGGTGTTTATCTGCAGTTAATATCAATAAAACATTTTTAGGGTGAACCCAAATTGCATTTCTTTGGATAACCTGCCAAGCAGCAGTTTCACTGGCAGGTGGCAGTAATTGCAGTAGCTTGATTTACTCCAGTAGATGTTTGGGGCCATATGCGCATTTTGGATGACACTTGATGCTGAACCATATGGATCCATACTGGCACACGACAAACTCTGTTAGTGAGTACAGTTCGTCACTACTCTGTCACGTTGCTATACTGTATATAGGAGACAAATTCTGCTGGCAGTCGAAAGCCATCTTGCATGGGACACAGGCGAAGGCTTCTCCTGTAGATCTTCATCCATGATACTCGTCCTTAGAGCACTGATAATTTATAGAGGTAGGCTTGACCACGATTCATCTCACTAAGGTCAACATCTGGAAGAAGCGGACCTTTGACAATACACTGAATACCTGTAGAGGAAAGTGACAAACTTTCACGCTTAGCCAAACTTTGGCAATTGGACTTTTCCATTGTGTTTCACTTTCGGTTGGACCAATTAGTTCTTTGCACAAGTGGCGAGGTGAAAGTTCATTTGAATGCAGACTACAGATGAACCACTGCAAAGGACGACCCAGGTGGCACTCTGGCTGATGAATGGCTCCATTTTTCCGTCCTGTGTTTGAGGCTGTGCTATCGGCTTCCACCGCAATAATCTTATAAGCAATATCCATTTCTTCAATCAAATTCTGAAGTCCATCCGCAATGGCAGTGCCAGTTCCTCGTTTCAGTGTCAGATGGACTAGATCGAAGGTCCCAGGATCTGCGACTAGTACATAGTGGTCTTCAGTTTCCTTGGTCCCATACC
>JAGKTI010020665.1:0-16196 GCA_018397915.1 Birgus latro | reverse complement strand
ATAAGGCTGTATTCATTGAAGACCCTGGAGTTGGAGAATGAAGTAAAGATGTATGAGGCTTTGTTCAATCTCCAACTCGCCCTGTCTGACATCATAGCTGATCATTTTAGAATTAAGTTGGGTATCCAAGAGATGCTCCAGGCTAGGCTGAGTCTAGATATAGTCCCTAACGGAATTTTGTTGGAATTATTGGGGAATATATCACTCAAGGAGCCAGGTTTACTTTTCCCAGCGAGGCCAGAATATCTAGCACTGTACCGTGACATCATCAAAGTTGTACCTCGAGGTTACATGTCAGCTGTGTGCTTTTACTTACTAATACCTGTGTTAGGTGACCCTTCTGATGTATTTGACATCTTTAGGATCACCTCACTTCCTTACAGTGTGCCTGCTGCGGAGGTCTACGTGAGAGTACTCCACCAGTATAACTTCCTTGCTCTCTCAGAAGACCGTCTTCATTATGTGCTGTTTCAAGATTTCACCAGTTGCAGGAATCACCAGGACTTGGTGATCTGTGAACCTTTGGGATCCGTCTATCATGTAGCGACCCCATCTTGTGAGAGTGATTCTTTTCTTAACAAAGACAATGCCACTAGGCTTTGTAGAAAAGAGATCCTAACTTCATTTAGTCCAGTGTTTGTGAAGCTGAGAAATTACTGGTGCTATTCCACAGCCCAGTCTTTGTATTTCACGTTGAAGTGTGCTGTGAACCCCATACGGAAGACAGTGCAAGTTGTTAAGGGAGTAGGGAAATTGGTCTTGGGAGACGGTTGTAGCGCCCACAGCGAGGCTCTAACTCTCCCTGCTTATGCAACTCTTGCTATAGAAACTAAGCTCACTGTTTACCCCCATCTCCCAAACCTCAGTACCTCACTCACACATGCTGAACTTACAGCTATAAAGGACTTACCCACTTTAGGACCTCACCTTAACATTACTCCTCTGTTTCTGGATGACCTCCTTAAATATCAAAGTCAGTTGCAGTTGATTGAACCTCTCAAACCCTTCGGTTCTTCCATCTTTTTCAGGTATTATGTCCATGCTGGAATAGCTCTTTTTCTGGTTCTCCTGTCCGCATATATCTTTTACAAGTGTTACCTTACTGGCTGTGGGTGTACATGTTGCAGACTAGAGTCCATACTCAGACGTCGACGTGCACAGAACCCCGCCATACCCAACTCACGACGCGGACGTGTGATTTCATCTTTGGGGGGAGAAATGTCGGGAAGCCGACATGCATCCCCTCGAGCAGGTGTAAGAGACACAGCGGTGACAGAGGTGACAGAGGTGCAAATGACACCGCCTACCGGAAGTGAGTTAAGGATGAAATGCGGACAGGGGAGAAAGAGTAGCGATTCGGTGTACAGCTGTGGGCAATAGGGAGATGGAATAAGGAAGAGAGGTTGAGAGGAAGAAATAAATAGAGGAAGGAGGAGGAGAGAGAGAGGAGTAGTGCGGGTGGTGTTGGTCGAGTTGTTTACACAGGAAAAGTGTTGGCTAGGCAGTTCAGACCGTGAGAGCGCATGCTGACACAGCGAGTCTGATCGGGCCTCTACGGTGGGTGAAGCGGGTGACATGTGGGTGACGGCGCTGGGTGAGTGGGTGACTCATTATCACCCAGCACACCCCATATGACTGCTGGCGAATATTGGCAACCTTTTGAGGCCAGAAAGGGGTACAGACCTCAGTTCAGACTAGAACTTGGCGAAGAGCAGACACGAGAGTTGGAGGACGGTGAGACAGCTTGGCGCGCTTGGTGCAGAGACGTCGCTGTATAGCCGAGAGTAAAGTTCCAGGGAGCCAGCATGAGAGCATTACTGGTAGTAAGTGGAAGTACATGCTTTGTGACCGCGGGTATAACTGACCAACAGTGCTATTTATTTGTCTGTCGTCTGGGAACTAGTAAGGACTCCTAGTTGTCTGTGTCTGAGAACTAGTAAGGACTCCTAGTTAGAAAAAGGAAGGAGTTTAAGAACTAGTAAGGACTCCTAGTTTGAAACGGAGGGAGTTAAGATTTTAAATGTTTAAGTGTGTTTTTCTTATATTGATGTAACAGTGATTTCATATATATGAATAACTAAAGAGTGCTATATATATATAACAGCACTAGTGAGTTTTTGCAAGACTGGCTTTGCTTTATTAAAATAGTGTTAATATTCCAGTGATTTTAAGAGTAGACGTGTATGTGCGGTTTTTAGGTACTTATGCACGTAGTGAAGTGAGGTGGGAATTACCTCAGAGTTATTTGTAGATTTTTGTAAATACTATTTTGTAATTAAAGCCTAGAAAAGCCATATTACTTTTTCACTTCTTCCAGTTCCCAGTTTTAAGTACATGTGTGTCGGGGCATTTTAGTGAAGACCCCCCATGTCGTGCGTTACCTGTGTCGAGGCGGAGTTAAACTACGCTACCACTTGATATTAAATACGGGAGGATTTATTCCCGAGAAATACCGTAACGACACCTGGGTAGCGGCACGACAGCAGGGACGCACTGCACATCCACCTAATCATTGTCATTTCTGTACGTTTAAACCTGCGAATATCCTCTTCCTTTACTGCCCAGGTCTCACTACCAAACAGCATCACACTCCTAACACATGCTGCATACAAAGACCCCTTAGCACGTAGGGAGAGTCCTCTCAATGTCAGGAGAGGCAACAGCTCCCTGAACTTCTTCCAACCACTTCTCACCCTAGCAGCTGAGCTAACTCCAGCCCCACCTCTGGCACATAACATGTCTCCCAAATAACGAAACTCCTCCACACACTCAAGAGACTCACCTGCAAGTTCAACCTGCTCACGCCTAACAATCTCCACCTGCTCTCACCAACACGCCGCACACATGAAATCAGCATCATCTCGCAGTCTACCTCTAATACCACTACATCTCTTGTGCACCCACTTATCACAAACACTACACAAGATGGAATTACTTCCCACACCCTTGTGGCAAACTGCACATGGCCACTCTCCCTCTCCTCTGATTGTACCGCCACAAACCCTAGATATCATCACTTTTGTTTTATCTGCATTTACCCTTAAGCCCTTGTACCCCATACCATCTCTCCACTTCTTAAATCTTTCCTCCGCCTCCTTTTCATTCTCTGCAATCAACACCAAATCATCAGCATACAACATATCCCATGGAAGGCCATCTCTGAAGTCACGTGAGAGGGCTTCAAGCATCATGATAAACAACAAGGGACTCAAAACTGACCCCTGATGCACACCAACATTCACGGAAAACTCATCACTCAAAGCTCCATTCACTTTTACCTGGGTGCAAGCACCCATGTACATGGCCATAACCACCCTAATCAGCCATTCTTCCAACCCTAGCTTTCTCATTGCCCACTTCACCACCTCTCTAGGGACTCTGTCAAAGGCCTTTTCCAAATCAACAAAAACAAAATACAATTCCCTTTTCTTTCCAATATATTTTTCCTGAAGCTGTCGAACAATGAATATGGCATCAGTGGTCCCCCTGCCTGGCATAAACCCAAACTGCATCTCATCGATATTCACTCTTTCTCTAATCACACCTTCTAGAACTCTCTCCATTACTTTCATTATCTGATCTAAGAGCTTTATACCTCTGTAATTTCGCCTTTCTAGGTCATCACCCTTTCCTTTGTACACAATTACAGTTACACTCTTCAGCCTATCATCTGGGACAACACACTCATATATAATCATATTTATCAGGTCAGTGACTAACCTCACCTCTGATATAAATGCATCTCACTTTTTGCACCCAGTTAACATTCCCCATCCTCTCCACATGCCCAAACCACGTCAATCTACCTCTCCCTATCGCAACACCAATATACTCCAGTCCCATCCTACTTCTCATCCCTTCCATCATAAACCTAACCCCCCCCCCCAGGCCTTGGACTCAGGGACGCACTGCACATCCACCTAATCATTGTCATTTCTGTACGTCTGGGCATGCGAATATCCTTCTCCTTTACTGCCCAGGTCTCACTACCATACAGTATTACACTCCTAACACATGCTGCATACAAAAATCCCTTATCATGCAGGGAGAGCCCTCTCTGTGTCAGGAGAGGCAACAGCTCCCTGAACTACTTCCAACCACTCCTCACCCTAGCCACAGAGCTAGCTCCAGTCCCACCTCCAGCACATAACACATGTCCCAAATAACAAAACTCTTCCACTCACCCAAGAGACTCACAAGCAAGTTCAATCCTTTCACAGCTGACAATCTCCACCTGCTTTCCTGACACACTGCACACATAAAATCAGCATTACCTTGCAGTCTACCTTTAATACCACTGCATCTCTTATCCACCCACTTATCACAAACACTGCACAAGATGGAATTGCTTCCCATGCCATTGTGGCAAATTGCAGATGGCCGCTCTCCCTCTTCTTTGACAGTACCACACCAACCCTGGATATATCACTTTGATTTTATCTGCATTTGCTCTTAAGCCTTTGTGCCCCATACCATCTCGCCAAGTCCTAAATCTTTTCTCCGCGTCCCTTTGATTCTCTGCAGTCAACACCAAATCATCAGCATACATCTCCCACAGGAGTCCATTTCTGAAGTCACTTGAGAGGGCTTCAAGTACCATGATAAACAACAAGGGACTCAAAACTGACCCCTGATACTCACCAACATTTACTCTTACCTGGGTGCGAGCACACACATACATGGCCATAACCACCCTAACCAGCCACTCCTCGATCCCAAGCTTTCTCACTGCCCACTTCACCACCTCTCTAGGGACTCTGTCAAAGGCCATCTTAAAATCAACAAAAACAAAGTACAACTCTGTCCAGGCATCTTTAATATCCTCACTGTTCACCACCACCTTTCCTTATTAGTCATCACACACTGGTCACCTATGGTATTCCTGTTTTCCCTCATCATGATTTGCCACCATAAATATCATATTCTTTGTCTTAACCCTATCTAGGTTAGCCAGCAAAAGTGTCCAAGACTCATTTTTTGTCTTGTATTCCTCTTTCTTGCCCTCCACTTGCCAGCCGAGTATTGCTCTTTGTTACCACCACCACTTTTCCTTTCCCAGAAAAGCCTTCTTTTCTCCATAAATGCTGCTTCTACACCTTGAACCCACCACCATGTTACTTTATGTCTTGAGGGTTCTCTTGTCCATCCACACACTGAATCAGTAACTCTCAGGAGATTGTTCTTGAGATCTCTGTACTGTTCAGTAGCACTTCTGTTAACAGTTTTCTGTTCAGCCATCACCCTACCCATCTTGCTATAGAAGGGATTATTCCACTGAGCTAGATCTAGATGGATCATGTAGCCCTGCTAGGGTTACAGGAGAGTGCTACCCCTCCCAGCAAAGGAGGCTACGTGGGTGCAGCGCGAACTCTCAACCTCGCGATCTCAAGTCACACTCTTTACCACTGAGTCACCCTGCTCTCCAACCTCTTGCTATAAAAGACATCCCTTTCTGCTTTGTTTTTCAGCTTCCATATTTTCCTCCTAGGTGCATAGGTCCTCTTTTTCATCACCCACTCCTTAACCCGTCCAATCCCGACCGATTTTTTACCCAACACACCCTCAGAACCCGACCGATTGTCAACTTTTTTGGGGGGGGCTCAAACTTCCGCTTTTGGTGAGAAACATCGAAAATTCATAGAGAAATCGCCCTCCTGAGCTGATAAATGTTGGTACAGGTGTCAGTCAGCTTTACATTTTCCTTCTTTCTCTGGGTACCTGGCTAAAGAAAACAAACTATGAAAGGGTTAACTAATTCAAGCCACTTTAAATTATGTATTTATATTTATTTTGTACGAATGTATGTGTAGTACAAGTCTACATTGTTTTTCACACAATAATATAGGTGATAAAAGCATTGTTCACTCACCCAAAACTCAACCATATGGTACCTTCCTTTACGACATTACCACCTCATCACTTCTCTTTGTTTCTCCCTCTAGCTTCTTTGTTTCTTTGTCCTAAACCTCAGGAATCGCTTTCACTGTGAATTTCGTCATTGGAGAGACCATGGAGCAACGTATCTTTACTGGCCAGGTTACTGCTAACAGGTGAATTGCCGAGTGTGGGGGGGAGGGGGGGTCAGGTGGGGCCAGGTGGTATCTCTGCTTGACAGCAGATAGAGGAAGGTCTCCCACATATGCCTACTCAAAATCACCCGCGAATCTTGAAAAATGTGCACAGGATGGGCCTTCAATTGAGTGACGTACGATGCACGTCGGTGGGTCTGTCTGTGGAAAAAAGTAGTAACGTGCATCGTACGTTGGTGGGACTCGGCGGGTTCAGCAGCGTGTCACATATCATTAACTTACGTTGCTGCACAGACTCTTCGCTCCCTGTAACTTTAACATCCCTCCACAACCTCCTATCAGCCCTCCTGACCAGGAAATAGTTTGTCTAGTTACTGTTTCCCCCAGACTCCGTATGTAATCAACCTACTTTCTCACTTCCTAAAATGCTTGTTGCACAGTAGCCTCCTTTTGCTCCTCTGTCAGTCTTTCACTCTCCATTCATCCCACTTGCAGACTGAATTACTTTTGCACAGTATCAACCTCTACACTACCCTTTGTTCAATATAAGAAAAAATTGGTTTACAGTGATGTTGATTTAATTCTAAGGGAAAATGTTGCTTGTATTTCAGGTCCAGTTTGGGCAGTATGCAGTCATCACGGAGCAGCAGCAATGGCAGCAATGTGAGTCAAGATCGTGGGCGCAGCGTCTCACCAAGGAGGCAAAGGTGGTGGCACCATGGTAGCAGTCGGCACAGCTCACTCTGTTCTGCCCACTCTCAAGACTCTGGGCGTAGTGGGTCACCTCATCAACTCAGCACCTCGCCAGCACCCTCACCATCCACACTCACAAAGCCACAGGCAGCTAAAATCACACTTATCACTCCAGGTAACATATAGAGGGTTTGAGTTGGTAGTTTGTAGTTTTATGTTTAGAGACTGTTGATCACTCTGTGACATGAAGATCTTTTCAGTTGACAGCAGTTCTCCATGTGTTGTGATCCTGAATCATTTCCCCATTGGGTCATTCCATGCAAATGTCAACCTTTAGTGTCTATCCATCTATCTATCTTTTGCCAGACGCCTTAATCCCGAAAGGGGTGGCCACAAACATATTGCCTCCATGTCGCTCTGTCCCCTGCCATTTCACTACCCTGCTCCCAGCTCACACCCCTCTCTTTCATATACCTCTCCACTCCATCCCTCCATCTCATCCTCAGCCTCCCCATCCCTCTCCCTCCCTCCACCTTACTTACATACACTCTCCTCATCAGTCTCTCACTCCTCATCCTCTCAACATGGCCAAACCACCTTAATGTGTTTCTTCTAACACTTCCTATCACATCCACCACATTCACTCCACAATGCTCCTTCACTTCCTCATTTGTCAGTCTGTCTCTTCATGTGACTCCACATGCTCCTCTCATATAACTCATTTCCACTGCTCTCACTCTTGACTTCTGTCCCTCCAACAGGGTCCAAGCTTCACTTCCATATATTAGAGTTGGTATCACAATACCATCATGTAGCAGCTTTTTCACTTCCATGCTCACTTCCCTGTTTCTTATCATTGCTTTCAAGGAACCAGCAACCTTTCTTCCCTGCTGCACCCTTTCAAGCACTTCACCCTCCAAACTTCCATCCTTACTTGTCACACGACCCAAGTACTTAAATGCACTCATATCCTCCATATCCTTCCCATCCAGTCTCACTGTACGTTCACTGACTTCACTTCTCTCGAAGACCACCACTTTACTCTTCCCGACATTCACCTTTAGATTCTGTTTCTTACACTCTCTCCCAAACTCATCGACCAAGCCTTGCAGCTCCCCTTCGTCTTCACTTAACAACACAGTATCATCTGCAAACAACAGTACAGGGAGTTTCCAAACACTGCCCTTTCTCACTAGGGCTGCTCCAACATCCACTGCCCTACCTTGTATCTCTTTTATAACCCCATCCATATACAAATTGAACAGCCATGGAGACATGACACATCCTTGTTTCAATCCAACCTTCAAATGGAAAAATTCACTCAGTTCACCATCCATATGCACTGCAGCCTTAGCACCCTCATACATACTCTACACGGCCTTCAACAACTTCCCATCTGCTCCATATATTCTTAATACTTTCCACAATCCTTGTCTATCCACCCTGTCATAAGCTTTATTACATCTCTTGTGAAATCTGCTTCAAGGAGATTAGGTGTGCTAAGCCGACTCCGAACTTTCTTTACCCCTGCACAGTTGTTGACTTTGTACACGGGTTTTATTCGCCCCTGCGTGGAGTGCAACTCTCATGTGTGGGGAGGCTCCCCACATGCAGCTTTTCTCAATAGGGTGGAGTCAAAGGCTTTTCATCTCATTAACTCTCCTCCTCTTACTGATTCCCTTCAACCTCTGTCTCTTCGCCACACTGTTGCATCTTTATCTCTTTTCTATCACTACTTCAGTGGTCACTGTTCCTCTGAGCTGTCTGCTTGCATCCCTTCACCTCTACGACAGGCATGTAGCACCCTTCTAGCAACAAATTCTCATCCCTTTTCTGTCCAACTCTCTAATGCAAGAGTTAACCATTACTCCCAATCCTTCATTTATGCAACTGGTCAACTCTGGAACTGTCTTCCTTTGTCTGTATTCCCTACTTCCTATGATCTCCAGTCTTTCAAACGCAGTGTGTCCAGGCATCTCGATATGAATGGATCTTGAATTTGGCTCTCTTTCATATTGTTTTCTTGGAAGGAACAGTATGTGGGCCCATGGCCTTTGGTTCCTTCTTCCTTGCATAAAAAAAAATATATATCCACGAAGGCTGCATACAACTTCTTTCCCTTCTCAAGAAACTTTTCCACTAAAGATCTATGATTGAATATCTGATCAACACAACCTCCTCCCATCCTAAAACCTCCCTGTTCTGCTCCGACTAATTCCTCTGTTATTTCCCTAACTCTGTTAATAAGTATCCAACCATATACTTTTTCTATTACACTAAGAAGGCAAATGCCCCTATAATTACCACACACTTCTTTTTTCCCTTTTCCTTTGTACAGGGGAATAATTGTACCTGACTTCCAGACCTCCGGGATTCTACCTTCCTCCCAGGCTAATCTGCACACCTTCCACATTCATTCTTTCATATTGTTTTTGTTTTTTCTTGGAAGGAACAGTATGTGGACCCATGACCTTTGATTCCTTCTTCCTTGCATTAAAAAAAAAAAAAAAAAAATTATTACTATCTCTCCCCCAAGCTTCAGCATTTCACCACACACCCCATCAATTCCTGGGGCTTTCCCCATTTTAACTTTCATTATTGCTTTCACAACTTCCGTCCTACTGATTTCGTCCTCTCTTCTCACACCCTTCCTTCTCCCAGCCGTTCCCCAACCACTTATACAGTACTTGCATTACTTTCATTCTCTATGTTCAACAATTCATTAAATTGTTCTCTCCATTTGTTCACTTTTTCTCCCTTCTCCACTAGTAATCTACCATTTTTATCTTTCACTCCCAAAGTAACTTCTTTGGCAACCTGTCTGACTCTCTTTACCTCTTTCTGGAACAGTTTCTTACATTCCCTCCACTTTGCACTCAAATTCCATCCAAATTCCTATAGTGTCAATCTCAGAATTGATTAAACATAGCATCATCTTCATCCAGACCTCTTTTCCCACCCTAGGGCAGAGTGAGGGATAACAACATCCAGACAGCCCAAATTAGCCAAATCCAATGGGCCATGCTTCCATTCACTCACCATTCATGCCCTCGGAATCCTGGCTCTGTCTGATATGCCAAAAACATTCACCACTCACTGTAGCTTCACACAAACAAATATGACAGAGTCAATCAGGACCCTGTCACATTAAAAAGGGGTGCCAAATCCCTGATCATGCGCATCCCCTCACAATATTCATCCAGCCAGCTCGATCTCTTGTTGGTCCCCTAGCCTCACCGACTTCTAAACCTCTCTTCCTTACACACTTATGCACCATATCCCTCCACCTTCTTGGCCTACCCTGCCTCCTCCCTCCTTCAGATTTGCTCAGATATACCTTTTTCACCACTCTATTGTTATCCATTCTGTCCACTGACTATACCATCTCAGTACACTCTCCTCGATTCTGGTGTCCACAGCCTTTCTCACTCCACATCTTTCATGAATCACATTATTTCATATCCTATCTACTCTCTGTACTCCATAGACATTCTTCAGCAGTCCCATCTCCACTGCTCTCTCTCTTTTCATTTTCATGCCACAAAGTCTGAAATTTATATGTTAAAGTTGGCACTAATACTCCCTCATGTAAGCCTCATGCAGCTTTTTTTTTTTTTTTTTATGTGTCCGACTCTGGGCATAGGCTTTACAGCCTGCTATCAAGGCCCAGCCGTCCTCCTACATACCATACACCTCTACATGTCACCACTTCGGCTCTAACACCCACCGTCCATATTGAATACATGCTAGGGCTGTCTCATACAGGACTGATGTATTGGTATTAGTGGGGTTATTTTTACAACATGTCGGCGGGTCTCCTGGTAGATCAGTAAAGCCTGATTTAATGAAATTCAAATCCTTAAACTGTTCCCTGCCCCAGCGAGGATTCGAACCTGGGTCCCTCGGGACTGCAAGCCAACTCTCTACCGATCGAGCTGCAACACTCAAGCCTCTGTTTCTTATCAAGGCCTTCATTGCACCAGCTACTTTCCTTCCTTGTGTCACTATGCATTCCACTCCTTTTTCACATTTTCCTCACTTTTCTATCACTGCACCCAGGTATTTGAATCTCTCACTGGTTCCAGTCCCTCTCCATTCACTGTAACATCACATTGGGAGTCATTCTCTCGCAGTAACCGTCACTTTACTCTTTTCCGCATTTACCCTCAAGGCACAAAGCTCACAGACATCAGCAAAACTCTGCACTAGTCTGCCAAGTTCTTGTCTGGTATTTGCAAGTACTGTAGTACTGCATCATCAGCTTACAACAAATTTGAGGTATTCCATCCATCACCATTCATGACTAATGCCATCCCTCTCTCCATTACTCATGTTTTTACTTCTCTCTTCACCCCATCCATATATATAGATTGAACAACCATGGGGACATCATACAACCTTGTCGCACGCCCACACTGATCGTGAACCATTCTTTTAGATGCCCATTTACCCTTACACATGCTTCACTACCATGATAAAAACTCTTGATGGCACCTAGCAACTTACCATCTTTTTTTTTTTTTTAATGCAAAGAAGAAGGAACCAAAGGCCATGGGCCCACATACTGTTACTTTCAAGAAAAAACAAAAAACAATACAAAAGAGGGCCAAATTCAAGATCCATTCATTTCAAGATGCCTGAACACACTGCATTTGAAAGACTGGAGATCATAGGAAGTAGGGAATACAGACAGAGGAAGACAGTTCCAGAGTTGACCAGTTGCATAAATGAAGTACTGAGAGTAACGGTTATCTCTTGCATTAGAGAGCTGGACAGAAAAGGGATGAGAGTTTGTCGCTAGATGGGTACTACATGCCTGTCGTAGAGGTGGAGGGATGTAAGCAGACAGTTCAGAGGAACAGTGACCGTTGAAGTAGCGCTAGAAGAGAGATAAAGCTGCAACAGTGCGGTGAAGAGACAGAGGTTGAAGGGAATCAGTAAGAGGAGGAGAGTTAATGAGACGAAAAGCCTTTGACTCCACCCTATTGAGAAGAGCTGCATGTGGGGAGCCTCCCCACACATGAGAGTTGTACTCCATCTATCTATCTATTGCCAGACGCCTCAATCCCGAACGGGGTGGCCACAAACAAATCGCCTCCATGTCACTCTGTCCCCTGCCATTTCACTACCACGCTCCCAACTCACACCCCCCTCTCTCATATACCTCTCCACTCCATCCCTCCATCTCATCCTCGGCCTCCCCCTCCCTCTCGCCCCCTCCACCTCACTCACATACACTCTCCTCGTCAATCTTTCACTCTCCATCCTCTCCACATGCCCAAACCACCTTAACGTGTTTCTCCTAACGCTTCCCATCACGTCCTCAAGCACACCACAACACTCCTTCACTTCCTCATTTGTTAGTCTGTCTCTCCATGTGACTCCACATGCTCCTCTCAAATAACTCATTTCCACTGCTCTCACTCTTGACTTCTGTCCCTCTAACAGGGTCCAAGCTTCACTTCCATATGTCAGAGTTGGTATCACAATACTGTCATGTAACAACTTTTTCACTTCCTTGCTCACCTCCCTGTTTCTTATCACTGCTTTCAACGAACCAGCAACCTTCCTTCCCTGCTGTACCCTTTCGAGCACTTCACCCTCCCGACTACCATCCTTACTCATCACACTGCCCAAGTACTTAAATTCACTCACATTCTCCATTTCCTTCCCATCCAATCTCACTGTACACTCACTGGCTTCACTTCTCTCGAAGACCATCACTTTACTCTTCCCCACATTCACCTTTAGATTCCGTTTCTTACACACTCTCCCAAACTCATCTACCAAGCCTTGCAGCTCCCCTTCGTCTTCACTCAACAACACAGTATCATCTGCAAACAACAGTACAGGTAGTTTCCAAACACTGCCCTCTCCATACAGGGGCAAATAAAACCTGTGTACAAGGTCAACTGTGCAGGGGTAAAGAAAGTTCGGAGTCGGCTTAGCGCAAAACCTTCCCCAATCTTTCTCTGTCTACTTTGTCGTATCCTTTTTCCACATCCATGAATGATATAAACACATTATAGTCCTTCTCACAAGCCTTCTCCACTATCGTCTCACTGCAAATATTTGATCCACATCCTCTGCCACTCCTAAAGCCACCCCGTTCATCATTCACCAGGACTTCTGGTATCTCTCTTACTTTCCCTATAATAATTCTTTCATATACCTTCCTTAACATACTCAATAAACTAATGCCACGATAATTCTTGCACTCACTTCACTCACGTTTATTTTTGTACAGGGGTACAGTCACAGCCTTTTTCCACTCTGCTGGCACAGTTTCACTCATCCATGCCATCTTACATATCTCCAGCAAGCATTTCATTCCACTCTTTCCACTACACTTAATCATCTCAGCATACACCTCATCAACCCCAGCTGTTTTCCCATTTTTCAGGCGTTTAACAGCGTTCTTCACCTGTGCGAGTGTCACGTTTCCTATCATTGCATTCCTTCTCTACACCCCCCCAAAACCAATCAAATTTACAGCGGCTCTGCTCTCTCTATTCCCATTCATCAGGCTTTCATCCATCCATCCATCCATCATCCAATCCTATGTCGCCCCACAGAGAAGCGTCGGAGCCCGGGGCTAGGCAAGTTGGTCCTGACATTTAAGATGAGAGTGACCAGCTTCACTCATCCCTGAGTGGCATTATGTGAGCAGTCAACCCCAGCCACCCCTTGGATATAAACCTTCACTAGCTCAGTCCAATTGGAGTGCCGTAATTACCCACTAAACCACCAGACGCCAAAATTTGGTTATATGGTTACCACCCATTGTAGTAAATGGTTTCCTGGTGTATAGGAAACCATTTGGCTTGTCACTCAGTGTAGAGTCATCCCCAGGCAGAAGGACAAGGAAAGAATGAAGGAAAGAGAGACAGAAGAGGGAGTGTAAAGTCACCAGTAGTCAGAAGGACAAAGAAAGAATGAAGGAAAGAAAGACAGAAGAGGATTGCAGGGACAAAATTGGAGGAGAGGAAAGGGCAGATGCCCAAGAGCAGCACTACATCGAGTGAGTGGATGGTGAGCACCCCCACCTACCACAATCAGGCTTTCAAATTTCAGATAGAAAATATATAAATTATATATCATTTTAAAAGCACATGAATGTTTTGTACGTGGTAAGCTGGTAGGTACTGTCAAGAGTTTTCATGATATTAGTGGAGCATGTGTAAAGGCAAATGGGCATCTAAATGAATGGTTCACAATCAGTGTGGGCATGTGACAAGGTTGTGTGGTGTCCCCATGGTTGTTCAGTATATTTATGGATGGGGTGATGAGAGAAGTAAAAACATGAGTAATGGAGAGAGGGATGATGTTGGTAATGAATGATGGTGGATGGAAGAGTCCAAATTTGTTGTATGCTGATGATGCAGTGCTACTTGCAAATACCTGACAAGAACTTGGTAGACTAATGCAGAATTTTGCTTATGTCTGTAAGTGTCGTGCCTTGAGAGTAAATGTAGAAAAGAGTTAAATGATTTTAATCAAGAGAGGTGACTCCCAGTATGATGTTACAGTGAATGGTGAAAGACTGTAATTGGTGAGAGGGTTCAAATACCTGGATACAATGATGGAAATGAGGAAAATGTGCGAAAGAAGTGGAAAGTAGAGTGGGAAACGGAAGGAAAGTAGCTGGTGCTATGAAGGCCGTGATAAGAAACAAAAGCTTGAGTGTTGCAGCTGTGCAAGACTTACATGAAGGAGTGTTAGTGCCAATTTTAACATATGAATGTGAAACTATGGTGTGGCATGAAAATGAGAAGTCAAGAGTAAGAGCGGTGGAGATGGGACAGCTAAGGAATGTATGTGGAGTAGAGAGAGTGGCCAGGATATGAAATAATGTTTTTCGTGAAAGATGTGGAGTGAGGAAGTCTGTAGACACCAGAATTGAAGAGAGTGTACTGAGATTGTACGGTCATGTGGAGAGAATGGATAACAGTAGAGTGGTGAAAAAGATATATCGGAGCGAATTTGAAGGAGGGAAGAGGCGAGGTAGGCCAAGGAGAAGGTGGAGGGATATGGTGGATGAGTGTGTGAGGAAGAGAGGTTTGGAAGTCAGTGAGGCTAGGGAACTGACAAGAGATCGAGCTGGCTGGATGAACGTTGTGAGAAGAAGCGCATGGTCAGGGATTTGGCACCCCTTTTTAACATGACGGCGTCTGGATTGATATGTTTATATGAAGCTACAGAATGTGGTGAATGTTTTTGAAGTATCAGATAGAGCCAAGATTCTGGGGGCTGGAATGATGAGTGAATGGAAGCAGGGCCCACTGGATTGAGCAAACTTAAGCTGTCTGGACGTTGCTACTTCTCACCCTGCCCTAGGGTGGGAAAGGAGGTCTGAATGATGATGATAAAGCTTAAACACTGAATTTTATTAATCTGGACAAAAAATGTTTGTAAACTGTCTTCTGAGAGTGGGGCACTAAAAAATGTCACACCATGTCACAGATGAAAAATTCATGCTGAAATTAGTGGTTTTCTCATCATCACTGACCCGAGTATGTATTTGTTTGGAATGCTGTCATTGGCTTTACTTGAAATAGCATCTACTTGCATTGTAATTGTCACTACAATTGTTTACATATATTTTGCGGCACAACTTTTAGTGGAAGTACTTGAGGAGTAACATGTGTGATGTTTTTTAAACATTTTTCCCATACACAGCTTATGAATTGGAGAAAACTAACATAACTTTACATTATAAATAAGAATCCTAGTACCTTACTAATGTAACCCTGTGATATCTTGTAAGAGTCTCTGGTAAGCCATATGCTCTGTCACTCTGTCACACACGTTATCTTCATAGCATGAGGATCGTTGCTGGAAAAAGATGTAACGTTTCTCATGCACACCTTTAAACAAGAAACCACTGTAGTTACACTGAATTCAGGGAGAGATGGGTGGGTAAAGCAGGAGGGCTGGGTGGGTTGATGTGATGGATGGCATTGTTGGGTGAGCAGGGTGGGTGGCATTCGTGGGTGGGGAGGGCGGGTGACTGTAGTTGGTGGGCAAGATAGGTCATTGGAATGTGTGGGTCGCCAGGTTGAGTGGTGACACGGTGGGTCACCTGGGTAGCTGAGAAGATTGTGTGGCCATGGTGCTCTGTGTGTGTGGTTGTAGATGTGTTGAGTGGCACTGACAGATGAGCTTGGTGGATGGTATTTGTGGGTGAGCAGGGTGGATGCCCGAGATTAGTGTGCTTGGTGGGTCACACAGATGGCTGGGAAAAGTGAGTGTTGGATGGGTTGAGTGAGCAGGTGGATGAGTGGATGGGTGGATATGTGGCTCCCCACATGACAAGGCAGGAGTGCAGACTTTTAGGGCTAGTTGTCATATAACTTGAGTGTTATGTAGAATTTAGTATACCATTTAGAAGATGAATAAATATTTTGAATAAAATTCTAAGCAGCGTGGCCATTCTATTGAAATCTACCAAAACCTCAAAAAACGGAATATAGA
>JAGKTI010020662.1:0-16197 GCA_018397915.1 Birgus latro | reverse complement strand
CACCCCCACCTAGCCCTTCTCCGTTCGTCTTTCCTTGCCTTTCTTATTAATCATCACCATCGCATCAGCTAATACTCTTCACACTCACCATTTCTTCTCCATTCATTACTTTAGTTGTCTTTATTATTCCTTCTATCCTCCTGTAATAAAGACGGGGGAGAGGAGTCTTTATTACTTGCTGTTATCTTCCATTCTACTTCTCTATTTCGCCTTAAGCTATTCCTTTCTATTTTTTCCCTATCCCTTTATTTGTTCCATACGCCCCCTTCCTGTCTTCCCCACCTAATTATCTCAGCTTCTATACTTCCCATTCATCACTTCTCTTCCATTTCTCCTTTTTCTGCTCTTTATTCCAATAATTTTTCTTCTGTCCCCCTTCTCCCCTTCCTATAACCGTAACATCCCAGTTTTTCTACGCCATACATTTTCTTTTCTTTCACCCTTTTCTCACTCTTCTTATTCCAGCCACCCCAACCCTCTTTTTCTTCCTTTCGTTATCATCATCTCTTCAGTTCCCTATTTTGGACTTACTCTGGGGCTCAATCTCGACTGTCTCGTTCTTTCTCATTTCATCCTGCCGCTTCGTTTCTTCCCCCCCTCCCCCGTCCCAAACTTCAATATTTATTGTCGTCAATTCCCGGCTTCTTTACCTTGCAGTCGCCTTTTCGCTTCACCCATTCCTTCCTTTATATCTTCTTTTTTCCAACCATCTCATCCCTCCTTTATTCCATTCTTCTTCACATCGTTATTAATGTCCTCTCATTTATCCATTTCGTGTTCACGCTATCGTTTCTACCATTCTTTCTCTTCTTTCTTCCTTGTTCCATCTCCCTTTTTGTCTTCCTATGTTATTCACTTTTGTGAACCTCCTAGATTTGGGCTAGCATGCCTCACAGATTGGTTAACTGAAGCACCATTTAGAAGTGAGGACCCTTATTTTCTTAGAGTTAACGTTTCTCCCACTTCAGTCTCAGAATAAACAGTGAAGTGGACGAAAAATTACCTCAGAGAAAACAAAGGCTCTTACCTCTAAATAGTACTTTAATTAACCAACCTCCCTGAGTCTTTACTTAGTACTAATTTACGCTTCTCCATCCTTATTCTAATTCGTTTGGTCCTATTCTTCTTCCTTACCTCTTTCCTACGATTCTTATTCTTTATTATAGTTGTCTCAGCTTTACTACGTCGCCATTATCTTCTTTACTTATCCGTTCTTTCTCTCTCTCTCTCTCCCTCAGTTCATCCACCTTCACCTCTTTTCTTTCCTTCCTCTTCCTTAGGTATCATCAACCTCCCAACTTCTTTACTTTGCAATTATCTTTTCTACTCCTTCATTCTTTCCTCTCTCTCTTCCTCATTCCATCCACACTGCCCTGATTTCCCTTCCTTCATTATTCTTATTACCATAATCTCAGCTCTTTTACTGAGCACTCACTTTCTCTTCTTCATTCCCTCATACCCATTCCACTCAAACCTTCACCTCGCGGGTTTCCTTTCTTCTCTTAATCTATCCTACCTTCATTATTCGTAATCATCAGCCTCCCTTCTCTGCATCACCCTCACTATCTCTTTTTCATTCTTTCCTTCCTTCCTCATCCACACCCTTCCTTTTCTTATCTTCTCCTGTTCTGTCCAACCTGTACTTCACCCACAATTTCTCCTCTACTTCATTCTTTCATTTCTTCCTCATGCCCTCCTCCCCTTCCTTTCTTCCCCTCCTCTGTCCTGTCTTCATGTTTAATTATGTTTATGAAATGTCCTGCTGCAGAGTCTCCTAAACCCGAAAAAAATACAGCACTAATCTCCGTATTAGTAAGGAATCTTAAATTTCAACCAGTTTCCAGGATTTAAAAAAAAGTTTACAGCAGCTTACCGTCAAGAGAAATCGTTTTGCTTTCCGTATTACTTCACCTTAACCCTTTCAGTCCGATGACGCCTTCTTGTAATTTATTCTTGCCACCTCCCGACCATTTCCTTGAACGTAGGAAAGGTCTCTCGTAATGAGCGGGTTAATGAGGGCTGTATCCTCAAATTCAAAAATCTAAAACAGAAAAAAAAATCGTGTATAATAGCAAGAAGATAAAAAATACGTCACCGGTCTGTAAAGGTTGATATCCACTATAGTTTGGATGAAAAAAGAAAGGTTTGCCAGACTTATGCTCATGAAATCTCGGAAATATGGAACTTTTGGACTGTCGCAAATACTCCAAAATACATCCTCGTTCCAGCATTGTTATTTCCCCCTATCTGATTCACACGCTTCTCTCCCCTCCCTGACGCCCACCTCATGCTTCTCATTCATCTCTTGTTCATACACAGAAATTTACTTTTCGTCCACACCCCTCTCATCTTCCCCTGCCTTGTCATCACTTTCACTTCCCTGAGCATTTCTACGCCTGTTTTATTTCAGTCTTTCTCGTCCTCTTTTCGTTTGGTTTCCTATATTCCAGCCTTTTAAACAGTTTCCATCAACCCCTTCGCTATGATGATGTACTTTTTATTCATTTTTTTTTTCCATTCGTGATACTACCCGACAGTTTCATTTAGATCACTTTTCGAAATGTATGGGTTCGATAAAGCTTCCTTTAACCTTTCAGCTTGACAGATCTTTCTTCATTTGAACTAGGACAGCCATGCTGTCACCGGCCGGACTCCCTTACACAACGTTAAGCTAAATGAAATATATATTTTGTTTGTAACTAAACAGGAGAGAATGGTAAAAAGGAGGTGGAGAAAGGGAGGACGATGAGCAGCGCCGGACCTCTCCTGTTGCCCGACTCTCTTGCGTTGCCAATCACTGCCCACTACCTGGTCGCAAGTTACTAAAGATCATCTAAATTTAGTCGTGTGTGTTTTTGTGTCCTATCTATCTATCTACTGTGTATATATCTACTGTATATCCATCTATCTATCTATATCTGTATTTATCTATCCAAGGATTGAAAGTGCTGAATTATTTCACTTCTGATTGATGGGTCAAGTAGGTGATTTTCTTCAGTCTCGTCAAGAACAGTTGAAAGATTCTCAAACATGGCAACATTTTCATTGCTCACTTTCCTTTGTCAGTTCTGGAGTTCAGCAAAAAATGCACGCATACAGGCCATAATGTGAAATATATTTCTTTCCTTGTCTTGTAGCTTGAGATTCAGCCTGTTTAGCTGCTGAAAATGTCGGCTAGGTATGCACGACGTGACTCCCACAACGCCTTGTTGAAGAGACTTAATAGATCATCCTTTCCTTTCATTTCCAGGAAAAGTTTAAGTTCTCCCCGAAGCTCAAATACTCTGTTCACAACATTGCCCTTGGAGAGCCATCGCATTTGGAGTGAAAGAGAAGGGATTCATGCTCTGAATCCATGTCCTCACAGAGGTTCTGGAAAAGGCGAGAGTTCAAATCTCCTGTTTTCACAAAGTTGACACATTTTTCCACTGCCTCCAGGATCTTGCAAAGGGCATCAGGGTTGGTTATTGACGCCAGTGCAAAACGATGAATCAGTGAAACGCTTTTGCATTCGGAGCTACTTCCTCGACATTCTTCTGTAACCCCGATTTTGAACCCAGCATCGCCGGAGCCCCATCAGTACAGACGCCACAACAATTGTCCCAGGCTATTTCGTTAGCTGTGAAGGAAGAAGTAAACTTTTCCATCACATCTAAAGCTTTTGTGGTAGTTTCAGGCTGTGTACAGAACATATATTCATCTTTGAGTACATACCTAACAAACACGAGTAGCTGTGCACAAGATCTCACATCCGTTGACTCCTCCAACTGCACTGCGACCATATCAGCTGAAGACAATTTAATCTCCCGTATCACTTGTTCCATGATATCGACTGACATTTCACTGACTCCCCATTTCTGTGTCGTTTGAGAAAGAAATTTTGCTTAATCTTATTGGCACTTGACTCTCCTTGAAGTCACCTGACCACCTTTACAGCACACGGCTTAATTAAAGTTTCACCAATCGTGTGGGCCTTTTTCTCCCTGGCTATTTCAAGAGAAACCTCATATGAATCCTCTACTTCACTGTTGTTGGAAAGCTCCACTTCCATCCAGTCTCTGTTTTCCCAAACTCTTTTCATGGCGCTTGAAGAAACTGGGATTTTTTTTTTTCCCGAATACTGATGGTGGATTGTTGTCAGATGATACTTTAGCTTACTAGGCCTCATAGAAGCATTCCCCAGTATTTTGAAACAGCACACATTGAGGTTTCTCGATGCCATCAGCGAAGATTGATATAAATCCGTAGTTAATGTATTCACCATTTTACTTCCGATTCTTAACAACACTAGCAGCCATCGCAAATCTATATAAAAACATAGACAACGCTACGCTGTTGCAACCCTCCATCTGACCAAGCACATAACCCCCACCTCTCTGCGCTCTAACCAAGTGTATAACGGTCCTCACTCCCCCCCCCCCCTCTGCATAACACAGAGACATTAAAACTTAAAAATATCAGTATTTTATCCATTGTAAACATAACTTGGGCCCTTCAGATTCCTTGCACGGGTCGCACTGAAATCTGATTTTTCTAAAATACTTTTTCGTAACTAAAAGGATAAAAAAAAAAAAACTACTTAAGACGCAGTATTCTACCTGTCAAAAGGCACCAGTTCACTCTAAGACACATAACTATGTGAAAATTCATGACTCTATAGTGAATACTTGCTTAGTCCTGGCCGGAAACAAAATCTCTGCACTCGGCCAGCCACCCAACACTATGGACGTGATAACAATATCCTCCTCTGACTTTGCTAGGTGGAGGGTAAAAATGGGATGGGAGTAGGGGAGGGATAGGAGCTTCTCTCTTAACCCCCATTTGTATCATAATGACATGGAGATATGGCAGCCTCAATACCCACCACAGGCTGCAGGCAACACCACGCCTGTATTGTAGTAGCACAGGGTTGGGGAAATTGTACTAGGGTCATCTACCCCCTGATTATGTCAATGGTGACCCTGATGCCATGCAGTAGACCTCATAAAATGAATATTTTTTTTTTAAAAAAAAAAAATAAAAACACAGCATTCTACCTATCAAAAGGAACCAGTTCACTATAGGATACAAAACTAAGTGAAATTTCATGACTCTATAGTGAATACTTTCTGAGATTTGCTCTCGAAACGAAATCTCTATGCCCAGCCGCCCAACTCTATTGTGATCAGTGATAACAATACCCTATTCTGACTTTGTGGGTGGAGGGTTTGTAAAAACCACCCCCATGATCACTACCACCACCATCATCATCATCATCATCATCACAACCACACTACAACTGTCACCACCATCATTATCATCATCATCATCATCATCATCATCATCACCACCACCACCACCACCAACACTGTCATCACCACCACCACCATCATCGCCACCACCACCATCACCATTACGACCACCACCACCATCATCAACACTACGCTGTTGCAACCCTCCATCTGACCAAGCACATCCCCCCCCCCACCTCCCTGCAAACCTAGCCAATTGCATAACGGCTGTCCCCCTCCGCCTCCCCCTGTAATAACACAGAGACAGCAGGTCACAATGAAATCTGAGATTTTTTTTTTACTTTCTCATTATAAAAAAAACTACTTAAGACACAGCATTCTACCTCTCTAAAGGCACCAGTTCACTAAAAGACATAACTATATGAAATTTCATGACTCTATAGTAAATACTTTCTGAGATTTGGTCTGGAAACGAAAATCTCTACTCCCAGCCGCCTAACTCTACGGACGGACACCAGTGATAATAATACCCTCCTCTGACTTTGTCAGGTGGAGGGTAAAAAGCCAAACAGAAAGAAACTGACGAAGGATAAGGTTTAAATTATGTGGCCACATGCACCAAAATGATTTTTTTGTGTGTGCTCGAAAGAAGAAACCAAAGGCCAGGGGCCTGCAAATTGCTCCCTCCAAGAAAAAAAAATAAAGCAAGATAATAGAAAGCCAAATTCAAGATCTATTCATTTCGAGATGCCTGGATACAATGCGTTTGAAAAACTGGAGATCATAGGCAGTAGGAAAAACAGACAGAGGGAGTGTTCCAGAGCTGATCTGCTGCATACATGAAAGATTGGGAGTACCGGTTAACTCTTGCATTAGAAAGTTGGACAGAAAAAGGATAAGAGTTTGTTGCTAGACGGGTGCTACATGCCCACCGTAATGGTGGAGGGATGAAGCAGACAGTTCAGAGGAGCAGTGACCATTGACGTGGCGATAGACAAGTGATAAAGAAGAAACAGTGCGGCGAAGAGACAGTGTTTGAAGAGAGCCAGTAAAAAGGAGAGTTATTGAGACGAAAAGCCTTTGACTCCATCCTGTTGAGAAGAGCTGTGTGTGGGGAGTCTCCCCACACATGAGAGTTGTACTCTACACAGGGGCGAATAAAACCAGCGTATAAAGTCAACAGGCGTGCAGGGGTAAAGTACAGAGTCGGCATAGCACACCCAATTTCTTAGAAGCAGATTTTACAATAGAGGTAATATGTTCTTTCCAAGATAAAACCCGACAGAATAAAACCCAAAGTATGTTTTAAAATGATGCAAAGAGTGAGCTGGATATTGTTAAAAAGTAGAGGGTGCTCCTGTGGAAGATTTTATCATGGTGCTAGATGTAAGAACTGAGTTTTTGATGCATTTAAAACAACAAGGCTATTTTTACCCCAATCCGAGATATGAACCAAGTCAGACATTACAGTAGGTGTGCCATCGCCTCATCTCTTGTTTGCTGAAGGAACTTATGAGTTGGACGCAGCGGGAGGCAAATGGAAATGTGAAGGGTGGAGTCATCAGCATATGAGTGGATAGGGTTAGATGTACAGCTTAGAAGGTCATTGATGAATAAAAGGAAGAGAGTTGGTGATAGGACAGAGCCCTGAGGAACACCAATATTGATAGCTCTAGGGGAAGAACGGTGGCCGTCGACACAGCAGCTATAGAATCAATGTCGAAGAAAAATCACCTGTGTCAAACGACTTTCACCAAACTAGCATGAAATATTTTTAACTACACCCAAGTGAATCAACTTTTATGCAGTATTTAGTCACTGGATTCAGTATTTGATTTTTGCAAACAATACTGTTTTCATTTGTTCGTAATTTTTTGTTTTTAATAAGTTGGAATAAGTTTTATAAATGAAACTTTCCTGCGCAATTGAATCAAAATTTATGGCATCATTGCAATTATTAAATTCTCTGATTATCGGAGTGTGGTAACTGGCATCCATCGTAGCCTTTACTCATGCAAAAATGATGTAAGATCATAGTTACACTGTAAGAAAGCACTGTGAAATATTGTGTGAAATTGTTAAATGCAACATTACACTTTGAATAGTCACATTTAATCATTACCGTATCATTTTCACTCTGTCACAAATTTTGACAGTGAACAGTAAAATTGTTGATGCAAAAAATAGGCAAAAATGTGTCAAATGCAACAAAAGAAACGTAAGGTACTACATATGAATGTGTAATCATCCAAAAACGTAGATAATTATAAAAAAGTAGCAGAAAATAGATACCATTTTAAATGTGTAGCCGACTCTACCCTGCTTGAAAATTTCACATTGTCATTAATTTCATGTCAGAGCTGCTACTCGTAAATCTGTACTGAAATCGGGTTTGGTGAAAGCCGTTTCATTTAAATTCAACGTAACACGGTGATTTTTTTTTTTTGTCAGCATTGATTTAAACTCAGATCGTTTGGTGAGAGTGACTTAGTTGAATTTTGTCATATATTTTAAATCAATGCTGTATATTATTGGTGTAAGAGGACAGTGAAAATAAAAAAAAACTAATGAATGAATGAAAATATGAACAGAAATGAGATTACAAAGAGAATATGTGAGAGCAATATCAATGGTAGAGGTGTGATAGGGAGACCACAAGTGAGCTGGGAAGGCAGAGTGAAGGAACACAAATATTATACTGTTATATCTATATCTGTAGATAGATAGATAGAAAAAAACAAATATGTCATTTTCGCAATGCTAGTATCAGTTAAATATCTCGCAAGTAACACTAGAATACTGTGCAGAAAGCTGTAGATATTGCTCACAGGCTTACATCTGCAGGCACCGACTGGGGTCGTGGCCGAGAGGGAGGTTATAACAGGGAGCGAGGGACACACTTGCACCCTGCACACAGTCCTGAGTCAGTTGGAAGAATCTCTTCCATAGAGGCAAATAGGACTTTATGTATGGTTTGCTCGACAACAAGTTCATTTCTGCATATTGCATACAAACTGTTGCCACTTAGGTACATTTTTTTCCCGCTCTTTGGTCCAGCGGTGTCGAAACGTAGCAAGTATATGCAAGAGGGAGCAAGGTGCTATGCTTAAACACATGGCCCCCTCACCCAAGTGTAAGGCAGGCACACTCTGATTTACTGCTTACACTCGCCTGCCAAGGTCCCCTTAAAATCCTGCCGTGGTCCCCTTGGCGGACATGGTTCCCAGTTTGAGAACTAGTGGCTTAGCCCAACGCAACACGACAAATGACATAGTTTTAATCTATATATCTAGCTGTCTGTTTATCTGTCTATCTGTTTATCTGTCAATATAAACAGCCATCGTAGTGAAGAGCTCAATCATGCCAGTACGTTGAATTTGTTTGTTGCATTCTTACTGCCGTAAAACGACCATATTCAGCATAGTGAAGATCCTCTGTAGTAAATGGGTCATGTAGCCTTTACTGCAGTCTCTTTCATTTACCACTACTTAGTGATCAAGTATTTCAGTTTTTGTCCTTCCGGTTTTTTTTTTCTTTTTTCTAGTTCCTACTTTCCTTTTTTATTTTTTTTAATTCTTTGCTTCCGACGTTTCCCTTACTCGTGTGACTGGAAGCAGTCTCCATTAACCCTTTTCAAAAGTTAGAGGTCTTATTTAATTTATTGATGCTTATGAAGATTAATTTATTCGGATTAGGAGAAACTTCCCAAACTGATGGGTTTACATGCAGCCTTCATTATCTCCTTCAGTACGAGAGATCTTTACTTACGATGAAAAAAATGTGGGAAGTTAGCACAAATAAACTGCGAAAATAGTCAAGCTAATGAAGGGGTTGATGCCTCCAACAAGGTGATGTCCGCTGTAATTTGTTGTTGACACGCCAAACGATTCTTTTCATCTATGAGACCTGTTACTGGGAATGAATTATGGGGAGATGTTTTTGATGCAGTCCCTCTTATCTTTTTCTGTTCTAACATAATTCCCAGCAGCTTTTTCTGTCTCCGTTCTCTCTCTCTCTCTCTCTCTCTCTCTCTCTCTCTCTCTCTCTCTCTCATCCTCCGTCCACCAACCTCTTTATTATCTGAGGTCTTCCTAAACTGAATAAAATCATCTGGGCAAGAACAGAAAAAGTAATTGTATTGAAGGTGTTTAGTTTTTCATTATTCACTTGCTTAAGATACGATGATTAAATTTTTAATTCTTGCCAGCACAATTTTTTAAAGCTGAGGAGAGACGCCTGGTGGTGAAGGGGCTAGAAACAAAATCCATTAAAAACTTCATAACAAGAGGTAATAAGAATAAATAAAAGTGCTCTGAAAGATTATTTATTTACTCATTTTCTGTATCTCGATTTCTCCATCCCTTTGCTGGATGATGTTCTGTTTGCCTCCGAAATATTCCCTGTGTGGATGTATTCTTCTGTTTAATATTCACCGTTAACTCTTCTTGGTTGATGTTTCCTTTCCCCTCCCTCCTTACAACAGTTTTTCTCTGCTTTTGTTTTGTATTTGCATCGATACATTTTATTTCCCGTTATTCACCGTCTCTCTCATCACATCGCTTCTAAAACCTGACAGCAAGAAGACGTTTTAAATTCTTTTCTTGATACCGTCACTTGATTATATACAAGTTAGGATAGATTTTGATACAACGGGTTAGATATAGGCTTTATCAACGCCTTCATTAATATGCCCTTCTCCCATGCTGGAGAGAATTGTTTGGCTTCAACAAAAACAAAATAA
This sequence comes from Birgus latro, assembly GCA_018397915.1. Taxonomy (NCBI): domain Eukaryota; kingdom Metazoa; phylum Arthropoda; class Malacostraca; order Decapoda; family Coenobitidae; genus Birgus; species Birgus latro. The sequence continues at coordinate 6,225 of JAGKTI010020662.1, read as the reverse complement.
TAAAAATACCTAATCGCGTTGCCGGGCATTGGTTTTCTTCCCTGCCGTGTTTCCGTTGCTTCTTTGTTTTTTTTTTCTTTCTCTCTTCCTGGGTTCTCCCCCACGTCCGTAGTTGTTTTTGAGCTTCTTTCCCGTCCATGCTGTGTCCACTTTAACTGTGCCTAGAAGTGTCATTTCTCCATCTTGAATGCTGAGCTACTCGTATAGTAAGAGATTAACACTAAAATATGATGCTGGTCGCGGCAAGGTTGATGAGCCGTGGCATTTTATGAATCTGAAATTGATCTGCAAAAGATAAGCAGCAAAAAGGCGAAAACCCGTCAAGTTCAGGTGGACGAACTAATTATTTTCCTACCGGTACCTGCCCTAACAACATATTTTTTGCAACCTTTCATTTTCAGCTTATTACTTTATTGCAACTTTTTTTTTTTTCCAATATCAGTACTCCTACCTTGTCTTTTCTTGCATCCTTTCCTTTTTATATTTGCATTCTTTCCATGGTTTTTTTGCTTTTTTTTTTTTTTTTTTTTCTCAGGTTACCCCTACCTCACTCTAAATTTTCTTTGGCCCTTCCCTTTCTTCCGTTTTCTTTATTCATGTTTTCCTTTCCGTCCCACTTTCCCCATGTTCTTTGATTCTGAGCGGTATTTAGATTTCGCTTTTTTTTATTTTTTACCTGAATATTTTTTCAGTGTTCTTATGTTTTGTTCGACATCATCACCTCTCTCTGTTGCTAGGTTTTCTCTTTTCCTATAGTTTTTTCATCTTAACTATTCGGAGATCGTCGTTCTTCTGCTGCCTTAGCACTCAAGCGTCAATTTCTTGTTATAGATCAGCATGGAGAGAGACTGCAATTTTATGCTTAGTAGAAGTGAACATATTACTATAGTATTCTCAGTCTTCTAACCATTGTGTCGTTCCGTACTTTAATCTCCCACTTATTGCTGTTGGTTTCGTATTTACTTATTCATATTTGGTTCTTGTATACCCTTTGGAAGTGATTACCTCCCTTTTTATAACTTTCTTTGTCCTCGCTTTGTTGTCTGTTCATTTTCTGAGTTTTTCCTTAACATAGCATTTGAGCTTCTCTGACTATATTATTCTTGTATACTTCCATCTCCTCATAATTGTATTTTCTTGTTCGTATTTTTGTCTCGCTCCTAGCCCGTTTCTTAGGCTCCTTTGGCCGTGTTCCCTTGCTACCCCGCCGCTCACTTCCTTTGTCCCTCGCCTCCTTTCCGTCTCATTAGTTCTCCCCCATTCTCCCTGTCTCTGTGTGTCTCTGTGTGTCTCCCCGGTATTCTGTTGTCTTCTCGCACGTTTCCTCCTGTTTTATTACTGTTCCCTCATTCTTGTTTTCCGTTTTTGCCATCCCCTTACGTTCTGGAGAGGGACGCCTCCAATTGGTGGCACGGATATAGCTGGTTGACTCGACCACCTGGTTATACAAACGTCCCCGTTCACTCCCTATCCCCCAGAAGGAGGGTGGTGGACTGTAGGAAGAGGATATCAGCCTGTAGTCCACGGGGTTCACATTGCAGATGAACCACCACCACCACAATCACCACCACCAACACCACCACCACCTCCACCACCACCACCAACAACAATTACTAATACTACTACCACAACTACTATTTTTACAACCGCTACTACTACTACTACATTCCTTTATTGGTTATTGTTCTTTGCTTCTGAATTGTTCTCCCCTTCTGTGGATGCTATATTTTTCTTTCCATTTCTATGCGTGTATATACCTCGCTCCTTAAATCCCCCTTTGGCAGATCTCTCCTCCCCTGCCCTTGTTGCCCTGTCTGTCGCCTGCCTGTCTGCCTGTCATGAAACTCCTACACGGTTGGATCGATTGCTATGCAAATAGTTCTGTAAAACCTGGAAGGCAGTCAAGAATAAAATTGATCTTTTGTCCTTCTCCCTTGGACCCTTGCCCTCTCTTTACGTCCCATCCCCCAAGTAACCTATAGAACTTAATCAGGTCTTTCATGGTGGCTCATAATTACGTAATCATGATCTAGATAAGATTTGAGCAAGAGACGTAAAAAGTGAAAGCTGCAGATTGAGGTTGGTCTCTCGGTTATACGGACATTACGGAACTGGACTATATTTTGAAGTCGCACTTACGTAACCGTTTCAGTACATAATGGAATGAGTGATATTAAGAAAAACTGTTTACTCCCCCCCCTCTCTCTCTTTGTGTGTGTGTGTGTGTGTGTGTGTGTGTGTGTGTGTGTGTGTGTGTGTGTGTGTGTGTGTGTGCGTGTGTGTAAAATTATAAATCATCTTGTGGTGGTCCAAGCTTGGTGGCTGGGTGAGCAGGTTGGTAGGCAGATGGGTGGGGTGGGTTGGTGGATGGGTGGGTGGGTGGATGAAGGTAGGTAAGTTAGGTGGGCAGGATGGGTGGACAGGTGGGGTGGGTGGGGTGGATGGATGGAGTGAGTGGGATGGGGTGGGGTGGTCGGTTGGAATGGACACGTGGGTGGAGTAGGTGGGCATTGTGGGTGCATGGGTGGATTCCCAGGGGAAAAGCCAGGAGAAGGGGATACTACACTTGGTGGGTGAGTTGGTATATGGGTGGGTTGGTGGGCTGGTGGGTGGATGGAGGAAAGTAGCTCCATTAGGGAATAGGACCGTCTGGCAAATAGGTCCATATGAAGTAGGTCCATTGGGGATACGTCCTTAAGCGATATGGACCCAAGTAGAAATATACGTCCTATGGGTAAACCAAGGTCCATGGAGCAAATAGGTCCTTGTGAGAAAATAGGTCCATGTGGCGACTTGGTATATCTTCTTGGGGAGGAAAATGGGTCCATGGGAAAAAATAGAACCATGGAGGAAAACAGGTCTGTGGATTTTAAGATTGGTTCATGGGGAGCATAGGTCACTCAAGGAAAAATGGGTCCATGGAGGAAAGATGTGTACGTGGCGGAAAATAGTTCCAAGAGGGAAAATAGTCGATGGGGAATACAAGTCCATTTTGGGAAATAGACCCATATGGAAAAAATATGTCCCTAGGATAAAGAAAGATGCATGGGAAAAAGTACTGTAGGCTCATGGGGGAAAAAATCAGTCAATCGAGAAAACACGTGGACAAAGGAAAACAGGTAAATGGGAGAAAATAATTCATGGGGGAATGGGGTCGTTGGGGCAAAAAGAGTGCACGGGGGAAAAACAGAAACATGGAGGACAATGCGTCAGTCGGATGGAAATAGGTTCATGGGGGAAAGCAGGTCAGTGGGGGGTTTACCTATAAAGGGTGTAGGCTACTCGGAGTCCGGCTTATGAGCTGGTTTTGTCATAATCTAGCCATTCTCTTATTCTGTCTGATTCTCACACTTTCTACTCTTCTCTCATACGTGAATGTACAAGTCCAGTACATATGCGTATACAGTAATAAAAATACATATGTAATCGTATACATAAATTTCCAGGACTGTATGTTTGGACACAGATGTATGCGTGTTTTCCATGTTAAATATATACATGTAATGCATTCAAACACATGTATGTATATGACAGTATAATGTGAGTATGTCTGCTTGAATATAGGCATTTAAAATAGGCTTCATACATATATAGAGTTCATTCTTAATGCTGTTTTGAAAAAAAAAACATCATTCATACATATTCTTGAAGAGTTGCTTGAGATTCTTTTCAAACATTGTCCAGTGTTTGAAAATGTTCATGTGTAATATTTCAGACATTTTTTGATCGAATGTACCTAACAAGGAGGACACTGATGTGTGCATTGTGCAGCAGCTTTCGAATATGTGGTTGTCGGGTGCTTTTGACATTCCCTGATGAGTCACCACTGCGGCAATGGTTTCCCCTTTACACTCATATGAAGCTCATCAGATCCCCCCCCCCCCCGCCACAGCATTGTGAGCAACTCTTGTCACCTAATCAATAGTCACCCGAGCAACTGTCTCTCCAGATGTGCCCTTGTTAGCTGCGTTGTCCTCCATAACAGAGTGCAGGGTGGTCGTGGTGATCTGGCCTGGTGTCTCCACCACAGTGACATGGTAAGGCATGTTAACCATCCTTTCAGGTAGTGACCAAGTCATATAAGACTCTCATATCTTAGAGAGTTGCGCCACTATCACCTGCAGTAGGTGTGCCATCAGTTTTGTCGACAGAAAATTTCACACCCATCTCAGTCATCTGGCTTGCCACGTGCACCGTACCTACCTCACGCACTATGAGACAGGGGTCAAGCCTGGGAGGTGTGGCCCACACATGTACCAGTAACAAATTCTTCTGTGCCTTTTTTTCCAGCAAGGATCGATTTCTAATGATTTCATAATTTGTTCCTGCATCTGGATCCGGATCCTTCCTTAAAATTCTAATGCAGTTCTTCCTAGACCCACTGTACACCTATCAGCCAGACTTCATTGAAATCCGATAACAAAATTTTGAGATATCTTGTTCATAAACAAATAGATGGACAAATAAAACCTGGTTAATACATGGACGGACGTAACAACAAACCCTCTCAGTACAGAAGTCATACACGGGATGACAGACAGATGACCTTCACAGCACTTTCAACAACAGCAGTTGTTAGAGGAGGATGCCATGTCGCACGGTAACAGAAACAGAGCCTCTGTCAACACTTGACCCCATCTTTATTACAGTGAAAATGTTAAGTGTTGGGTAGCTCTGCAGAAGGCAAACGATACAGAAGGCGAGGGCAAGGGTGCCTGTGTGTCTGTATATTGGTATCTGTTTACTGCTTCCCTTTTCTTGTATTTCCGTGTCTGACTCTGTTCTGTTTCTCTCAGTGTTCTCTAATCCATTATTTTGCTACATATCTGTCTGCTTCTTGCCTTCCTTCTTTTACTCCTACTTCGTTCTGTCTTCTACTTTTTTACATGCCGCCCTGTCAGGGAGTCTCTGTTTCTGTCCCTGTTACTTTCCTACCTCCCCGCTTCTCTGCTTCCCTCTGCCTTCCATCCTCTTCTATTTGTCATCCTGCTTGTCTCCCAGCCTACCCTGGGTGCATTCACCTCTCTCCCCTGCACGCCCTTTCGCCTCGCCTCCCCACCTCCTTTCCTGTTCCTCTCAGCCATTTACTCAACCCATACCTCCCTACTTCTCTCCCTGTCTGCCCTTGCGTGCCAGTCAGCTCTTGTCCTTATCCCCCCGTCCCTGCCTTCCTCCCGCCTGTTCTCCCCACTTCACCTCTGCATTCCTGGTGATGGCCGGCGTGGCTCCAGTATATATTGTTTCCTTTGTTTCTGCTGCCCTGGACCGGCACCACAAGAATATTTACGATCAGTTCCCTTTGGCTGTCTTTAACGGAATATAGAAGGATATTAGAGTGAGGCACTTTCCCATCACTGTTGTTCTGAAAAAAGAAAAAAAAAAGTCTGACGACTGGGAACTGTTCGTGTCGGAGAATCTGTCCCGTGATCTGTCAGCAGGGGGTCATGTTCTCGCTGTGGGATTAGAAGGCTCCCAACCCCTCTTTCTTAGCGATTTCCATTGCATATTACATTATAATATTTTCTTAATTGTTAATGGAATCTTTTTAATACTGATTACGCTGATACAAATATCAATGAAGGCAATATCAACTTGCTATACGAAGAACTATACGTCTGAGGATAAGCAATCAATGAGCCCCACCTCACTTGAACACGGTCCATGAAATCCCAACTAAACTGTTCTTGCCGGCAGCAGACGATTATATTCAGCATATGAGTAAGTTCCAGTACTCAGGTTATTTTTTTGTGCGTTATTTGTATGTTATTTGTGAGAAGAAGTGCATGATCAGGGATTTGGCAGCTCTTTTTAACGTGACAGCGTTCGGATTGACTCTACCAGATACGTTTATGTGAAGCTATAGAATGTGGTGAAAGTTTTTGGCGTATCAGATAGAGCCAGGATTCTGGGGGCTTAAATGATGAGTGAATGGAAGCGTGGCCCATTGGAGAGGGCAAACTTGGGCTGTCTGGACGTTGCTACTCCTCACCCTGCCGTAGGGTGGGAAAAGAGGTCCTGATGACGATGATGATGATGTTATTTATGCAAAGTCTGCACAAATGAATAAATACGAACAGCATAACAAGAGCATATAAACGTGTATTGTGCAAAAAGAAATTGCTAAGGAACAGGTGCTTGGCAGACTCCTCATCCCACGTCAGTATGACTACGAGTATTTTTACGTGATTACACACACACACACACACACACACACACACACACAGC
>JAGKTI010020661.1:0-15476 GCA_018397915.1 Birgus latro | reverse complement strand
TCTGTCTGTCTGTCTGTCTGTCTGTCTGTCTCAGCCTACCTTTCTCCTGTTTGCCCCTTCTTCTTCTTCATCCTTGTAACTTCCCTCTCATCTCTGCTCATCCCCCCCCTCTACGACCCCTCATCGGTGACCGTGAGCCCTTTATTAATGTCTCCATATCCCATCCTCCACTCATTCTCCGGGGCGCCTCCTCGCACCAATATTGAACCTCCCCGCTGGCTCTCCAGTTCTGGCAAATACCAACTGGAATGCAACCACTGGGCCTAAAACTGACACTAGCACTATCATATTTCGTGTTCTCCTAGTGTATGATCAAAATGGCATCTACAGAAGTATACAGACCTTAGGAGTTGTAAGATTCCTAATAAATTTTGCGAGACCTGTGTTAAACCCTTCTGTACTCTGGATGCATGTGGCCACTCACTTCAAGCTAATTCCACACTACTTAATGGGCATAAAAGAATTTCTAGCAGTCCTGCAGTTTAAATGAGGAATTCGTCAGCCTTCTCATTGCCGGAATTTCCCTTAGCTGAACAGACTCGTTTAGTGGTAGCGTGATTGCAATAATCCGTTCATGGAAGGTGAACGACTGAATACGAAGAAAAGTACTACACAAAACTTTTTCAGTGGAATGAATCATTGCATAGAGAAGTAAAAAGGAGTACAGAGGAAAGCTAACAGCAACAGTCCTGATGGTCCTTTCATGGCTGTTTAGTATTGGGAAGGTTATAATGAACAAAACTAATCTATCAGTTAAAGACAAGGATAGAAAAACAGGAAGACTCCCCCCACCCCCCAAACCCTTCAGCAGAACCAGGCAGGAAATCGTGAGAGGAACTACCATGCAACATAAAAAAACTGTCATGAAAATTTCGTAGGAAAGAGGGAAAGGGAATCTTATTTTACACTGTCTACCTGAAAGGAAGAATAGCTTTAAGTCAGCAATATTTATCAATGCTGTTCAGCTCTTGTATCCTCCAGGCTTTTAAAAAGAGAAAAGAAAAAAAACACAATACAGAAAAGTGTTATTCATGAGTGAACATATTTAGCGAGGGGTCAGATGACAAATAGGCTACTTATCCAAGTAGTTTTTAAAAGTTGCTACTGTATCGCAGTCTACTACATTTGAGAGTAACTTGTTTCCATACATTTGCAAATCTGTTAAAAAGAAAAAAATGCTTAGCGTCATGTGAGTGAAATAATTTGCCAATAATTTTATACCCATTATTTCTAGTATAGTTTGAGCTATCAACTGTGAAATACTATCTATAGCCATATTATCATGCCCTTTGAATAATTTGAACACTTGAATTAAATCTCCTCGAAACCTCCGTTTAGTTAGGGTAAAGAGATTTTGGGCTTCTAAAGAGAGAGAGAGAGAGAGAGAGAGAGAGAGACGTTGCATATTATAGTTTCATAATGATCTCTAAAGCTTACTTGCCATTTTTTTAGTTTGTACTACTAACTGTAAATAGAAAATTGTGATTTTTTAGACAAAAAAAATATTACTAATAATGGGGGCCGTTATGTCATTTTACACAAATTTGGTTATATGAAGCAAGGCAGTCTGGTGACACTGTAAGAGGTGAAGAAACGTGCAGGCGCTGAAAACAGATCCAAGCAAGGCTATCTCAGCAGTAGTGTAAAACAAACTCTAGGTTCAGATCTATAGGGAAGCTAAACTGTGAGGTGTGGGACTATTTTTATTGACATTCGTAACACGGGAAAGTGGGAAGGGTGAGTAAGGACTATGAGGAAAGATTCTCAACCTCTTCAGTCCAAATTTTTTGTCAGGTTCACGCCAACACAGTTTATTCTATGCACCTCAGGAGAAATCTTTTAGAAGTGATGATTTTAAATATTTCTTTCAAACTGTTTAAATGCACATAGAGATAAAATGCATAAAATGAAACAGACATCGTATTAAGGAGTTACCCTCTTCAGTTCCATGATGTATTCTTAGTTTTATCCTTGCTTATTCTAGGTGATTATATTTAGCTTGGGGTGGATTTTACTAACTGGTGGAGCTAGAGGAATGAAATCGTCTAGAGACAGGAGAATAAATTAAACTATTACGGCATCGTAGTGAAGTATTGTAGTCAAGAAAAGAGACTACAGAGGGCTACGTGAGGACGTCATGGGTCAGGTAGCAGGGAGTAAGTGTGCTAAGAGAAAGATCGAAATAAATATAAGAGGAGGAGAGGTTTTCGAAAAAGGACAAAATCCACTATATATTTGTGATGGGAGATTTGGAGGAAAAAAAAGCAAGAAAAGAGTATGTGACACTGCAGTAAGGCATGAATATTTGAAATGTTAAATGGTAATTAAATTTGCAGATAGAAAGTGTTAAAACAATGAATACCTTCTGTCAAAAGGGGTAAATGAATGAAGAGCAAATAGGAAAAGATAAGATTCTGTGTAAAAGAAGGGTGCAAAGAAAGCAGCGAAATTGTGGGAAAAAAAAAAAAATTATATGCAGAGGAAGGTGAATGGAAGCAAAGAGAAGATAAAGACCCTTCAATTAAAATAACTCTTTTTACGCATGTCTCACATTGCGGGAGCGAGTGTTATGCTTTTGGTGACAAAAACTTGGTTCAAGGGTGGAGGAACATTCCATATACAAATCTAATTTTCTTTTACAATAGGCTAAAGATCAGGGTAAATGTATAGTTTTTAACCGATTTACACCAAAGTTTGGGGGAAAGTAAAAGATTAGAGAGGAACGTAGTGATTCAGTTTGGGGAACAATTAGGCAAAGGTAAAGTTCACAAAGCTGGGTAAAAAATTTCTACCTGTGTGAATGTTATTAAAACGACTAACAGTTTTCAATCTGATTTTAGCCAGACTCGGTGGAAATGTTGGGGGCCAGTATAGAAGTAGACTTATTGAATCTTAAATCAGTGGTTAAGAGCCAAGGCCACAGGACAAGTTCAAAGATCGACCAATTTGTCTATGGGGTAACAAAATAATCAAATCAACTTTATTGTGACTAGGATCAAGCTTGGTGGATGAGCTGAGGATCGTTAAAGAGTGTGACCTATTGTTCATGGGATAGGGCAAAGGAAAAAGTCTCATGGTAAGGTCAAATTAAGCAGTTTTTACGTGATATAGACTATACTTTATGGAAGACATCGGGTTAAAACATACAACAAGGAAATTCGATTTCAAAAATAATCAGCTAAAAGTCACGGTCACAGGGAAATATCAAAGTTGAAGGTCATTTGACAAAATTAACTCAAATGCTTCTGACCCGATTTCAATTAAAGTTGGTGGAAGGGTTAAGAGTTAGGCAAGAACGAAGTAACTCAGTTTTAGTAATAATCTGTCGGAGGTCAAGGCCCCACGACAGAATCAAATATTCGGCCCTTAAATCAGAAGATGGGGACGGCTGTTACACTCTCAGAAGCGCCTTCGTGTTTATTTTATTCTTTGCTACCTTCAAGTGAATTAATCCAGCTTGTGGAGAAAACTCAGACAGTGATGAGAATAACGAGGTCTGTTATAACCCTGTCATTTAAAAAACTTTATTTCCAAATATGACAAAATCGTCTGAAGACAGCAAGCATCAGTTTGCAAAATATGTCGCTGGATTCAAGGGATTAAGGGCTGTGAGGAGGAGAACGAGAAAGAGGAAAAGAATGTATGCGAGTTGTAATGGCTTGGGAGCCGAAAGGCGACAAGTTTTTTACCCTTTTTGTTACGATTATGTATTATTCATTTTACTCAAGCTGCCACCAGACGATTCTGTTGAAGCTAGCAAATATCTCTAATAGTGAAGGGGTTAATGTAAAGCTATGACACTGAAGGGGTTAATGAAGGCTACATCTAACGCCTCTATTTCGAAACGTTTCCCCTAAATGGATAAATTTGCTCAAAGGGAGGGAAAATATATGAACAACAGACGTCATCAGATTTCAAGAGGTGAAAACCGGGATAATATTAACCCTCAATGGTCGGGGTAGCTGTAGTGTGTTTTAGGTAACGGGATTTTTTTTTTTTTTGTGACCCAAGAATAAGTTCTATAAGCCAGAGACTGTCAAGAAGTGAAGATGCGTAAGTCGTAACTTACCAGAAATTTATGAGAAAAGGGGGGACACGAGCTGTAATACATCAGCAAGTGAAGTGTCATGCGACCTGAATATGCAGTGGAGAAAGATAAGGCCTTGAGTGACACTACTGCGAAGAATAAGATAATACGAGTATCACTGGTGTGGATTCAGCTCCATGAGAAGGTTGGGTTTTATTACCCACTTAATGTGGCTCAGGGATGAGTGACCGTCCATCCTCGCCATAAATATCTGAAATAAATAGTCTAGCTCGAAGCAACTTCACTTCTGAACCAAAAACACATGGTTGTATGATGGACAAATTGATGGTGACTCTCCAGTGTGTGGCCAATTATAGTTAAATTTCATGGATACTAGATTTTAGAACGTCACCCAGAGTACTTGCCTACCTATACAACTGAAAATAAACAGGAGGCTGGATACAAATTAGATTCTCTGAAACATAACACAGAAAGGTGTATAAGACCTTTGATGTTTTCAAAAAATGCAGTCTAATTTCTAACTGTATGGAATCTATTTATGCGCTGTAGTGGCTGGCTTGCACATACGTAACATGGTCTAGAGCAGTGGTTCCCAACTTATTTTTTCTCCTTCCCCCTTTTCCAACCATGTCCTCACCTGTGGACCCTTACAACAAAATAGGTTGAGCTAGCTACAACAAATACATACATTCATAAAAGAGATTGCACACTATACCTTGTAGAAAAATTCTAGCATCTTAACATTCTGTTTTAAGTATTGTATTGTCTGAATTTTATACTGGACTGCATGTCTCTTAATTCCAGTAGAAGAAAAATGTAAAAATATACAGAATCCCCATTGACCCCTTGAAATTCTTCCATGGATCCCCCGTTGGGAACCACTGGTCTGGACTCGAGCAGCTCCAATTTTCACATTTATAGGAAATAGGAAATACTGATACCATAAGGTTCGATTTAAGTGAACCAAAGCGAAGTGTTTCCTCATATTTCAGTGCGTCTAGTATCTAGGAGGAAATAAAGCTCATATTAATATCATATGATTTTGCATTTGTGAGTGACACACAGATGATGATACAACGTTGCAGAAATAGATCATGCACTGTAGCATTTCTAAATTCTGCCCGTGATTCAGAATGTACAACTCGCCGAAAACAATAAGAACTTTTTATGTGTGTGTTTTGTTGACTATGCTTGATAGAGGGCTGAACACAACAGAGTGCAGGAAGCGGGTGCATGTGGGAGAATGCATGATAAGGTAAGTTAAAATGCTTGTTTCAGCACTGTACGATGGTAAATCAAAGTAAGGACTGGAAATACTGCAATGATGAATATTTCCACTGATTCGGAGGTCACAGCCTCTCCAAGCTGAGGCCGGAATCTGACAATTATTCGCTTTTCTAAGTCAAAATGGAAGAACACCTCGTTTCATTGGGCTGCGTTTCTGGACAGTGCGCTTCTCACCAGCTGCGAGAAACAACTTTCCCAGGACGTAACCCACTGATACAGAGTTTAATTTTTCCCGTTTTTATTATTGACTACACGATCTGACAATTTGCATCATAATATGTCAGATCCCAGCCTTACCGTGAACAGGACCTATCTGCAACGACACCAACACAACACCCGCCGTCATAAACCACTCATATATCCCTTTCCTTTATTCGTTCTCCTTTCTCAGTTTCCTTCCCCTTTCTGCTTCATTCACTCTCTCTCTCTCAAACCTACCCATGAAAATACAAAGGCGAGCAAACAAGCACCGAACCCCGCTTGTGTTCACAGGGTGGGGGTGGGGAGTCTGCGTTGTTGTGATTCCGGAAAAGTAGCAATCAGGAGAGAGAATTAAGAAACAGCTAATTATAGGCGGGTGAAAGGCAGGGTGGCTGAAAGATTGATGGTTCTCGGGCGTGGGGAGGCAATAATGAGCGTCCTGGGGGTTGAGGAAAAATATTTACCTGGGTATATTTCGGGGCCGTGTGTGTGTGTGTGTGTGTGTGTGTGTGTTTGTGTGTGTGTGTGTGTGTGCGTGCGTGCGTGCGTGTGTGCGTGCGTGCGTGCGTGCGTGCGTGCGTGCGTGCGTGCGTGCCCTCGGGCACCAGGGAATGGCACGAAAGATTAAGAGGTTGGCAGTAATGTGAAATTATTCTATTATTGCATCTTACAAACCTTTCAGTTCGATGGCGTCTTTATCGTATTTTGTTGTCATTACCTGACGATGTAGTTAAGTGTTGTAGTAGTGCGAAGGAATTACGGTATCATTTTCAGGCTTTTATAACCCACTCACCTGAATGAAACTATCTGGTGCTTCCTGAAGAAGATTAAAATGTGGGCTACTCCTGACTATGAGGGGATTAATGGTAACACACTCTAAGACTCCTATACTCAGTCTCAAGTGAATGAATTTTTCTGACGTTGGATGGAGTAAAATATTAGAATAATTTGTCCAGACCAGTTAAGAAACTCTTTCCCAAAATGAAGGAAATGAACTAGAGAAATCGAGTGAAATAAAAATATGCGTCATCATAATGCTTTTATCGTCAGTTTACTACGATGACGTCTCTGTTAATATATTTTTTTTTTTATAATACTTTCCAAGGTGAATAAATCTAGTTGATGAATGGAAGGATAGAAAATAAACGGCGTCACGTTGGTGTACGGGTTGAAGGAAGATGAGTGATTCATTTATTATTTTTATTACGAAAACAGGAGGGACGTGATACGTTCAAGACGACTCCCGGGCCACAGGGAATGGTGTATTTAATCTGTGAACAAGAGTCAAAATACGTATAAAAAAGCAAAACGCTTCAGCCCGTAACCGTTTTCTTCACAAAACGGTTTCGTAATACAGTAGTTATTGTTAGTGGTAGTAAGGATGATACACAATACGTCAGTGAACTCGAATTGTTAATGGTAAAGGGAAAAAAAATCACTTACCGATTTCCGTTCTCAGACACACACCTATTCCTCCGATACAGTTCCACTCCGATAAACCTGCACATCTTTCGGTTGCCCCTCTCGAAGAAAGCAAAAGTAAATCTTTGGGTCGTGCTCACGTAGACTCGTAGACCTAGAATTCTCCCTAACACCTTTTCATTACAAGTGTGTTTCTCTATACATGTTATATATTCGCTCCTTTTAGAAACAAGAAGGGAACTCAGAGAAAGTCCAACACTTGATTTTGCCCTGTGACCACTCATATCGAAGCGCTTCATTCTTACCTAACCCCTAACTCTCCCGAGAACTATGGTTCACTAAGCTCATTAATGTCTGAGATGACTGCCCACTGACCTAAGCCTTAACTAATCCCCTTCGACCTTGGAAAATACTTGTCTGAATGTTCTCAAAATCGATTCACACTGTCTTTGTTTTAACATGAAGTTGCAAAAGCTTAATCTGCCTTGGACAAAATCTGTTTCAGTTTACCGTGCCATATGACCTTGGCCTCTAACCTATTGTTCTAAAGTAGAAATTGGTCCGTCCCTTGGATGATTCTCAACTCACTCACCAAGTGTGATTAATATCATATCAAAACTGTTTTAGCCATTTTGTTCTCACACTAACAGTCGGTCGAACTTTGATCGTGCTCTATGACCCTAACCATCGACTGCTTGTTATCAGAATGAAAGTCCTTCGTTCTTGCCTGACCATTAACATTTTCACCAAGTTTGATTTAAATCAGATCATAACTGAGTTGACTTTACCATGTGATTTTGGCATCTGACTTTTTCTTGTGATCCTGACCTTTGAGTGATTATTCTCCAAATTGAGTTCTTCTATTCTTGTGTTATCTTAAACCATTCCGTAAAATTTGGTCAAAATTTTAGTTGACCTTACCCTGTGGCCTTGACCTTTGGCCCATTACTTTAAAGAACAAAAAGCTTACTCCTTGGCAAAACCCTCAGCCCATCGCCTAAGCTTGATTAAAATCGGATGAAAACTCTTGGAATTATTTTAACATATACCCAGGGAACGAACTTTGGCTTCTCCTGTGACCTTGACCTTTGGCTAAGTGTTCTCAAAATTAAAAAATTTCATTCTAGCCTTATCTTTAACACTTCCACAAAGTTTTGTTTAGACTGGATAAAAACTGTATAAGTTGATTTTGCTAGGTCAACGTTTGACCTGGCACTGTGACCATGACCTTTGATCTATTGTTCTCAAAGATAGATGAATTACTCAAAGGGTGTCCTCCACCCTGTCATCAAGTTTGTTTAAGCTAGATAAGTAATGTTTTAGTTATGTTAAAACACACACAGACACACACACACTAAAAAAAAATATCAACTTTTTACGTCCTTGCTGAGCGCTTTCTATGTAAAGGAGTGCAGACTTATCACTACCGATCCCCATTGTTACACAGCTTAAACAATACTTTCCTTAGTCATTTACGTACAAAAGCTTATTGACTATAAGAACTAAGCACCACATTCGTCACTGATTCCATTTCAAACTCACTTAAACCAGTGATTATGAGGAGGATAATAGAGAAGCTGTTTGCTCTCCCTTCATTCTCCCCCAGACTCTCGGGAACCAGATACAATGTGCATGAATGGAGGAAGGGTGCAACTATTTTATTTTCATTCCTCCATAAAACTCTCCCCAGGCTAAGATTGCATGGAGGAAATATTATAGTAACAATTCCCCCTTACGTATACTTAGGTACGCAGTCTAAGGATAGTTTCATTCCACCTGCTCCAGCGTCCATCTCCCTCTCTGTCTTAGCTTTCTCATTGTCGGAACATCCCTAGCACTGAATTTCAGCTAATGACAGACGACCTAAGTCAACCGAAAGTGAGTCATAGGAGCCTGGGTATGAAAAGATTTTCATGAATACTTTTAGTTCTTCCTCGAGCATCCAAAAACATGGCATTTTTTTGTCTCCTCATTCTCTCCAAATGACGTTCACCGGCCGTCCCTCAGATTTTCTAGCCAGTACTTCCTCTATTCTCCGGCCAGCAGGGTTGAGGCAGATGACAATACTGCCCGCATCCACTTTCCTCGCTTCTTGTAAAGATACGGCCATGTATAGAGTTGCATGGTAGGCTTCATAGCAACTCATCCTTATCAGTATATTTAGAAAATCTACACAATAGCATTTTCACGTTTATTATTTATATCGCTTAATATTGGCACAGTTTACAGTAACGACATACAAAGGTATATTGAGGTAGAATGTGCAAGATAAATCGCCTCGGAATAAATGTTACGAGATCTTCAAATCCACGTATAGTACGGGTATAAGACTCAAGGGGCTGCTTTTGAGATGTATTCTCCTTGACAATAGATATCTTATACCAACTATGCCTCTGCAGTTTATTCTAAACATAATACGTCAGAATCTTGCATGTTATTTATATCTTTCTAATGCTGACATAGTTTGCATTAGCAATATACAAGACCAAAATAAACTAAAACAGGCAAAATTAATCGCTAAGAAAGAAGCCCTACGATGTCTTCTATGCCAGAGAAAATACGGCTCTTAGTCACCTCGCGCGTGAAGTGACGAAGGAGTGGAGGGCGAAAAATTGAGAGGCGGGGGCTTGCGAGAAGCGGTGGCAGGGATTCCATTGTTCGGTAAATGGATTTATCAGGTGAGAGGACGCTGCTCCGGAACGCTCAGGGGCCGGGGAGCTGTCTGGAGGAGGACGAGCTGACAAGCGCATCGTAATTTTGCACTGGGGTGAAATTTTGCAGATGTCGCTTCTTTTCGTTCCCCCAGAACATGATGTTGTAAGCAAAATTCACAACATTACTTAAGCTTGCGGACTTATTTCACTTATTTTACCTATGCTGACACTAGGGGAACTGACAGGCGCATCGTTATTTGGAGCTGCTGAAATATTTTACAGCTGTCACTACTTTTCATTTTCCTATAAAACGTAATGCAGCAAGCAAAATTCGCATCGCCACTTCAGTCTGATGTCGTGTTGCACATTCTTAATTGATTCTTTCTGACTAGGGGAAATTTCTGCAGAGGTTATTCTTTCTCTGAAAAAGATAACGTTGTGAGGAATGTTCTTAACACCATCTTTTTTTTTTTTAAATTCTTGCTGCCAACAGCAATTATATTCAACTTAGGGCAGACCTCTTTATGAAGGAGTTAACAAAAGCTTTGTTTACCTCGCCTAGTTTTAAAATTTATCCAAATCTGAATAAAATCGTCTGTAAATATCAAAATAAAATATATCATCGGAGTGAAGTAACTAAAGGATCGTAAACACATACCGGTATATATTTTTGGATCAGACTGTGATAACATCTATTGTAAAAATAATAAAACTATGCCGTAAGCACTGAATCCCACTGTGTTTGCTCAGTCAGACTGGTCTCATTATCTCCTGAAAGCAACGAAAACACGGTAACCGGAGGAGAGGATAATTAACTGGGTCACCTGTCTACCTTGTTAGCACACAGGTGAAAGAAGCCATCTACATTAATCTAAAAAGTATATTCCAGCCTGACTCACGACAAATCGTGACTTCAGTGCAGGGGAAGTATACGGTTGCACTGTACATTAAATTAACGCATCATCCAAATCTTTCACAAATGCCGCGAATATTTTAAGATAGTATTTTACATTCATGGTACAGAGAAATTAAACAGTGTTTACAGAGAACATACTGAGAGAAAAATAGTTATTTCATAAAGAACCATGACATTTTTTTTTTTTTTCGTAGATCATCATTATCATTATCAACCATTTTAAGTCCACTGCTGAACAAAAGCCTCCCCAACTTTACCATTGTCAGCATAGACTTGTTTGTTTGTCAATCAAGTTGTTTCCCTTATTGTGCCGTGATGCTGCTTCAGATTTCAGCAATGACCTAGTTAATTCTGCTAAGTATACACCATGTTGATTCAACTGTTCCGGATACTGGGTTCATAACGTGTACCATTTGTGTACAACAGATAATTATGTAAATCGATACAATTCCGGTGATCAAACGGTTCTTATAACATCACAAACAGAAAAAAAAAAGTTATCTGCTTTATTCGGCTATGGACTAACATAAATGGTCAGATGGAATTAGACATATTTCATCATACCACTTATAAACCAAGAATTAACTCACCGGCATTCGACTTTCATAACACGTTGATGGGAGGGCTGTAAAATGTTAGTGAGCTCTGATTATGGTTGCATTAATCATACGGTAATTAAATATAATGTCTTATGTTGGGTGCAAATGACGGACTAAAGAAAAAGAAATGGATGAGGATGGAGAGAGGAATGAGAGAGAATTATGGAAAGTCATGTTAAATAGTGAGAGGGAATATGTTTACAAATGACACCCCTCCCCCTACGACACACCCACCCACCCACACCCACACCCACACTGCTCGCTGGCGCAGTGGTAGCGTTCTCGCTTGCCATCTGGTAGACGGGAGTTCGCGCCTCGCTCAGGTCGCGAAAAGTTTCACTGACGAAGTGGGTGGTTACTGTCCCCCTTGAGCAAGGGGATGGGTGTGTGCGTGTGTGAAGGTCACAGCCTTGCCCATAGATCGGACTATATGAGCTCTCAGCTTCCATCCGGGAGGGTAAAAGTGACGATCACTACCATCAAGTGATCCTGACCGACCCGGTGAGTTACACACGCACGCACGCACGCCGAGCCACGCATGCCGAGCCACGCATGCCAGTGTGTAACGATACACGATATTATTCAACTGCTATGGAGATATATTCATTGCAAATATATGGATCCTTATGAATACTTCCCTTGGGCATAAGGTAGGACGAAACATCTTATCAATAGTGCCGATAGTGGACCTGAAATAATTTTGTCTGAGCCTATTACGTTTAAGAGAAGACGCCATAATGATGCGAGGGGTCTAATTTCAAAAGCAGAAGAAAATTAGGTTTACTGAACGATCTGTTTTACACACTTATCACGTGTTACATCCTTAGTTCAAACTCATTAGCGTTCGAGGTGGCTCAGATGTAATGTCATTTCGCTGGACACAAGTGAATTTTATCCTGGCAGCTCCACTCACTCTCTTTCTGGTGCTTCTTCTCTTCTCTTCTCCTCCTTTTTCATTCCTTCTCTTCCCTTCCTTTCCCTTCTTATTTCTTTTCTTCTCTTTTCTTGTCTTCTTTCTTGTCTGCTTCATAGCCATCATTTTCATCTTCATTAGTTCAACTTCTTCATCTTCGTATTCATCATCTATGTCTTCTTCCCCCTCCTCCTCCTCTTCCTTATTTTAGTCGTTGCCTTTTTCCTCTTGTTTTCCTGTCACTGTCACTCTTTCTCCTTCCTCAAGTCAGACACCATCTGTCGGAAATTTATCGGAGCTGCTCATGCCTTCAAAAACGCCTCGAAGATTCGAACCGAGAGCCATTCAAGATACCTCGGGAGTGGATGGGTGTGGGATGGAGGTGGGAAGGAATTTAGACTTCAGGGAGGCTGGAAACATTGGGGTGGCCGGATTTAGAGAGGATAGGAAGAGGCAGAGAGGACAGATGAGGAAGGAGAGAACGATAGGAGCGTTTCGAGTTCTGAAAAGGGGGAGGGGGAATTGGAGGGTGAGGTTTCAAGATCTGAAAAGGGCAAGAAGCGATTGAATAACAGAATGAGAGAGAGAGGGGGGGGGGGCAGGCAGGCTTGGAAGTTTGAAAAGCATGAAAATATGATAGGTTTTGGTTGGTAAAGAGATACGCAATGTAACAGCACTGAAAGGTTGGCAGACGGAGGTAGTGCAGGAGTTTGAACCCCCTTAATCCTTTGGAGAGAGAGAGAGAGAGAGAGAGAGAGAGAGAGAGAGTGTGTGTGTGTGCGCGCGTGTGTGTGCGCGNGAGGCAGGCTTGGAAGTAGAAAAGCATGAAAAGATAGGTTTTGGTTGGTAAAGAGATACGCAATGTAACAGCACTGAAAGGTTGGCAGACGGAGGTAGTGCAGGAGTTTGAACCCCCTTAATCCTTTGGAGAGAGAGAGAGAGAGAGAGAGAGAGAGAGTGTGTGTCTGTGCGCGCGTGTGTGCGTGCGTGCGTGTGTGCGTGCGTGCGTGCGTGCTTTCTGTGTTACCAAACTATTATTCTTATAGCTCACAGAAAAATACTGGTGCAAAAAATTAAACAAAAGTAATAAAAAATACAAAAAAAAAAATGCACAGAAAACAGTGCACAAAAAAGTGCTAAAAATGGACAATAAAGAAGAAAATACCAGTCGGTGAGGTTTTCTTAACAATTAGTGAGTTTTTTCCTTTATTTAGCTTATCTTTTTGTGTGCATTGTGTTTGTGTGTGTGTATGTGTTTATTATTTTTTTTTTTTTTTACTCTAGAGTCTAGTGTTTTTCTGTAAGATATAAGAAGACTAATGGGTTAGTAATTTTTCATTATTACCGTGGATAAAACTTTTACGACTTATCATGGTACTTCTTTTTTCTAGTCTATTTTTTGCTTACGATCTTACACTTGTTGTTGTTTGGGACATATATATAGAGAGAGATCTATCTGTCTATCTATCTATTTATATATATATAACTGGCAAACTTGAGATCCATAACTGAAAGTAGAGACCCTATAGAGAGACTGAGCAGCCAATATTTTCAGATGCGCACTGATTGGTGGGCCGACAGGGCGACATTTTCGTGCAAACGCCTCATAGCTCGGGTGCTGGCTGACTGCAGATCCGTCTAAATATATATCTTGTCACCTGCCGTGATATATGACTGGTTGATGAATAAGATATCGCTTTAACTGTAGTATATTTTGTTAATCTGAGCTAAACACCCACACTTACAAGCACTTCTCACCCTACATACAATCTGCAGAACACCACGTTGGTGGAGTGGAGATACAGACAGACAGACAGATAGATAGATTGATAGATACTGAAGATTTCCGTTTTAATCCTCATCTCTACATATGAATATTACTTCAAAATACATGTGAACACCGAGGTAATCGCCGAATTATGTTGACAAACAATACTGTTGGTAACCGCTAAATCGGGAGGTGCTGTCTTCTTTTACTGGTGCATTTTTTGCTTTCCTTAATGATTTGATTGTGCTGCATTTGGGTGCAATAATACTCATGGACCTTCCATGCGACTTTCCCGACTCCCTTGTGATCCACCAAGAAGGAAGTTATGGAATACTAGAAGGGGCACCCGGCGTTGCCTGGGTAAAAACTTTATGATCGTAGATTACCTTGGACCTTGGATGGCCACTCCTTGTTAGAGAAGATCCTCGGGTTTCCATTTTATCCTTGAGCCCATTTCCCCAGAGTTATATTCTCCATGGACCTACTCCTACCACCGACCTATTTTCCCACTACCGACCCATCCACCAACCCTGCCCACCCATCTCACCAATCCGACTACCACTCCGACCTGCTGTAGCTAATAATGTGGTTATAATAGTAAAAAATTCAACTGTAATTGGCTACCACCTTTCACCATGTTGACTAGTATTTTCCAATGTATCAGGCTCCACTCCACCAACATGTGGTGCTATGCAGAGATTGAATGTAGGGTGAGAAGTGCTTGTAAGTGTGATTGTTTGTGTTGGAGTGGCTTTGGATATGTGTGTAGTCTGTGAACCAAGTGTAATCGGCCCGCGCAAGCCGACTGGGTGCAAGCATACTTTATAGCATGTGACACAGCACCCCCTATGTCCACCAAAGCAGTACTTGGTCGGAAGAACGCTCACGAAGTTTATCACCCTGGCGGGGCGCGAACTCTCGTTCTTCAGTGTACGAAAACGCACACTTTACCACTGTACCACAGAGACTCCTGATTAATTATAGTTTTGGCCATAAGAGGAGCCACTTTAGCTCATGTAAGGTACACGTTTAATACGTTTAAACTCGTCGTATGAAGTTACATCTGTCAGAGCTATTAAAAGTTCTATATGCATTGCCCTTGATTTCCATAGAGGACAGACAACTACTGTGTGTGTGTGTGTGTGCGCGCGCGCAGAGAGAGAGAGAGAGAGAGTGAAACTTTACGGAAATGCCCCGGCGCATTTACCACATAGTATAAGATATGGACATGTGCAAAAAAATTTTTGTTAACCGGAGGCCGATCGCATCAGTTTTCTTTACGCATTCTTTGAGTTTGTGCATTTTAGGTATGTTGATTCAAAAATTATTGCACTGTAATGCAACATTTTGGCTAATTTGAGGGTAAACAGACAAACAAACAAACAGAATGGGAATTTTAGAAGCATATAGATCAAGGTAAAGAGCGCAAACTGGTCTGCGAGTGTCGTCAGCTTTGCCAGGCAAGTTTTATTTATTTTTCACGTATTAGACCCACATTCTCTTAGCGAGGAAAGCCTACATAATATCTTGATGGAAACCACTTTGCGACATTTATGGATATCAAGACGTACAACAGTCTTGAAATTCAACCAAAACTCCATCAGCCTTAAAAATCACGGGCAAAACAAGCACTGTTGGTGTTCATCGATCTAGCGTCGTCTGGCAACT
>JAGKTI010020660.1:0-16199 GCA_018397915.1 Birgus latro | reverse complement strand
AAAAAACAAGGCAACTCTCAAAAAGCAGGTGAGTGCCCGTAAAATAACAATAAAGTAAATGCGTCTGTGTTTTTTTTTCCTTAATCTTTATTTGTGCCACGGTTTTTTACTGTACCAGTATCCACCTAATGGAGTTAGTTTTTAGAGTTAACCAACCAAGTGTTAGTTAGAACAATTCAGGGGAAGAATATACAGTATTGTAATGAAAATCGGTAACGTTGGTTACTGTTATGTTGCATCATACCCGTTGGTTACTGTTATGTTGCATCATACCCCTAAGGAAGAACAAGGAACCTCTCAACAAGCAGGTGAGTGCACGTAAAATAACAATAAAGTAGATGTGTGTGTGTTTTTTCCCCTCAACCTTTATTTGTGCCAGAGTTTTTTACTATCAATATTCATCTACTGGAGTTAGTTTTTCGAGTTAACCAACGCTAACCAACCAAGTGTTAGTTAGAACAATTCAGGGGAAGAATATACAATATTGTAATGAAAATCGGTAACATTGTGAAATACAGGAGTTAGGGGTTGGAGCCGCAGACGACACGAAGGCCAGAGCAGACGACACCAGCACCCCAAACCCCCCCAGTACCATCAGGGGACCACCGCTGACATGGAGCGGCTGGGAACAGGAACGGCGCACATGTATCACTTCCCGGCGCCCCTCTTGCTCCCAGGTGGTGACCCGGAAAGGTAGCAGTCGCAGGTGCCTAGTCTCCGCCCGGAATTCCACTCGCCAGGTAAGGAGTGGAGTTTACAACTCCACGCAATGTCGCGGTATCGACCACAGTCATACTGGGTACGGGGCAGAACCGGCCACAGTCCGTTCCCCAGTTGCATCCCCGCTACAGGGCCGCGACACGGACACGTGTTGGCCGGGCAGGACAGGCCATAAGTCGTCCGACTCCTGTAGTCGTTCCCCCCAGAGTGGCGCCGCAGTATTGGCCACAAGCTGTACTGGGTATGAGGCAGATTCGGCCACAGTCTGTCCCTCTGCTACTAGTCCTCTCAGCTCCACGGTACGGGCCATTAGCCACACCAGAGCTACAACCTCCTGCACCACCCCGACGTCGGTCATTAGTCACATCAGGCCAGAGGCAGAGCAGGCCACTAGCCGCATTGAAGCTGATGTCCCCTGTGCTACCACGACGTTGGCCACTAGTCACATCGGGTCGGATGTAAAGCAGGCCACAGTTCGCTTCTCTCCTACAGGAGGACCTGCAGCCAGAGAGGACCCCTCCCCTGAGCCATGGCAAGGCCTCACCCGAGGCCTTGGTTCCCTGCAACTCAACCAGGGTGAACAGTGGCCGAAGCAGAGTCCCCGCAGACCCCGCAGCCGATGTCGAGCCCTGTCTACTACTCCCCCGGCCCAAGGTTCCCGTGTGACGACCCTGTCGGCGCCGCCGCCCTCTAGCCGTTGCCGCAGTCCAGCCACCCCGGGTTCCAGTGCCCTGGGTCCTCAGTTGCCCCGGGAGTTGTCCCGAACACCAGGGCGCTACTTACCTGTGGGCGAGGCCTCCCTGAGTCTCTCCCAGACTCGATGACAGGCCCGTCTCCTGGCTCTCTTTGGGCCGAGCCCCTAGTCCCATGACTACGTGTGGGGCCCTGTCCAGGGGCGCTCCACTCTGCCATTCCTCTGAACGGAGGAATCAACCTAGGGCCCACCAGTGGTAATGAAGTAAGTGGACTTTACATATGTGTGTGCTCTTTCGACCCAGATATTTGTGTGCATTAACTAATACCATACGAGTGATCCCCTACAGCGTATTCTCGAGTTAAGTGACCAGGAACCCAGAGTATAAGATTGGACGAGCCTAATAGCTAACCGTGGCCTGACATATCCCGAGTAGAGTCCCGCACCCCGCCCCCCGTGAACGAAATGCCTTTGTGACCAGCAGAACAATAATATTGTGTCGGTTGTGCCATTCCCTTGTTATTTAAACTCTCCCTCCCCAACCCACAGGCACGCGAGTGAAACACCTCAGTGACCAACAGAAGGAATATATATTATTTCCATCGTGCCTTCCCCTCGTGCATTAAATATCCACCCACCCCAGTGTCCGGGCACTTTAGTCAGGGTATGCCAGAATATCGCAGTCCCCCCCGTCAGTGATCACTAGCACTGACAGACTCTACCTGAGATAGACTTCCGGCCAACAGGTGTCTGTGACACAGGTGTTAACATAACTTATATCCAGTGCCGTCCAGTGCTATACGGGTTTGGGAAATGTAGTAGATTCATTCCTGTGTCTTGAATTATAAGTGTGTTTTATGTGCCATAAGTGTTGGGTAAATAGTACCATACTTCTACCAGTCAGTATAGTGACAGACTCCCTGTCAAGTAAAACCTCGACTTAAGTGTTAACCCATCCCCGACCAACCCAGTTTGTAATATATTTGTTGATGTACTATTGTCCCTGGGAAGATATCTGGAATACATGTGTGTAATACTTACTGCCTTGTTTTTGTGTCCAGTCCTACTCTTTAGAGTTGCAGACCCAGTCTAGAATAGGGACCCGCTGTAGCCTGCATATTCGAGGGCGAGAAACCGACCCACAAATACGAAGCATAACACAGTGGTTACTGTTATGTTGCATCATACCTCTAAGGAAGAATAAGGAACCTCTCAACAAGCAGGTGAGTGCACGCAAAATAACAATAAAGTAAATGTGTGTGTTTTTTTCCCCTCAACCTTTATTTTTGCCACGGATTTTTACTATCAGTATTCATCTAATGGAGTTAGTTTTTAGAGTTAACCAACGTTAACTAACCAAGTGTTAGTTAGAACAATTTAGGGGAAAAATATACAGTATTGTAATGAAAATCGGTAACGCTGGTTACTGTTATGTTGCATTATACTCCTAAGGAAGAACAAGGAACCTCTCAACAACAAGCAGGTGAGTGCACGCAAAATAACAATAAAGTAAATGTGTGTGCTTTTTCCCCTCAACCTTCATTTGTGCCACTGTTTTTTACTGCATCAATATTCGCCTAATGGAGTTAAGTTTTAGAGTGCAATCAGATGCACAAGCCTAGACACAGCAGATGTGGACGAAACGGCTGTAACAACATCCATAGAATATAATGAATATTCACGGGCCGCCCGGGAGCGAAAGAAAACGCGAGAGCTCCTTGGTGATGACGTCACACTCTCCTCCCTCGTCTCCCGCATCCCAGTTCATACCTAACATTGTTGCAGAGTAAAATTTTTCTCTTTTTCCTATTGTTATGCTACGTATTTCCGGGTCGGTTTCTCGCCCACAATTACGCAGGCTACAGCGGGTCCCTATTCTAGACCGGGTCAGTAACTCTAAGAAAAAGAACTGGACACAAAAACAAGGCAGTGACTATTACACACATGTATTACAAATACTTTCCCAGAGACAATAATACATCAACAAATACATTAGTTGCTGGGTTTGCTGGGGATGGGTCAACAACTCAACACAAGGTTTTACTTGATTGGAAATCTGTCACTATACCGGCTGGTAGAAAGTGTGGTATTATTTACCCAGCACTTATGGCACATAAAATACACTTATGATTCAGGACACAGGAATGAATTTACTACAATTTCCCAATCTTGTATAGCACTGGACGGCACTGGTATATGAATTCCGTTAACACCTGTGTCATAGACACTCAGTCGGCCGGAAGTCTATCTCAGGTAGAGTCAGCCGTGCAGTGATCACTGAAGGGGGGACTGCGGTATTCTAGAGGGACATTTGGAGATGCCCAAACATACCCTAACTAATGTGCCTGGACACTGGGGTGGGTGGAGGTTTAATACACAAGGGGAAGGCATGATGGGAATAATATCTTTTCCTTCTGTTAGCCACTGAGGTGTTTCACTTGCGTGCCTGTGCACTGGGGAGGGAGAGTTTTAATAAACAAGGGAATGGCACAATCAGCATAATATTATTGTTCTGTTGGTCACTGTGGCGTTTCGTTCACTGGGGGATGCGCGGGACTCCATTTGGGATATAAAATAGGCTAAAGTTACTATTAGGCTCGTCCAATCTTACACTCTAGGCTCCTTGTCACTTATAACTAGAATATACTATAGGGAATCACTCGCATGGTATAAACTAATGCATACATATATCTGGATCTACAAAGAACACACATAGGCAAAGTCCACTAGCTTCACTATCACTGGTGGACCGCAGGTTGATTCCCCCATCCGGAGGAAGGACAGAGTGACACGCCCCTGGACAGGGCCCCACATGTAGTCGCGGGACTAAGGGCTCAGCCCGAAGAGAGCCAGGAGATGGGCCTGACATTGAGTCTGGGAGAGACTCGGAGAGGTCTCGCCCACAGGTAAGTCGCACTCTGGTGTTAGGGGCACTCCCAGGGTGACTGAGGACCCAGGGTACTAGAACATGGGGTGGCTGGACTGCAGCAACGGCTGGAGGGCAGCGTTGCTGTCATGGTCGGCACACGGGAACCTCGGGCCGGGGGAGTAGTGGACAGGGCCCAACCTCGATCGGTAGAGAGTTGGCTTGCAGTCCCGACGGACCCAGGTTCGAATCCTCGCTGGGGCAGGGAACAGTTTAAGGATTTGAATTTCATTAAATCAGGCTTTACTGATCTACCAGAAGACCCGCCGACATGTCGTAAAAATACCCCCGCTAATACCAATACACCAGTCCTGTATGAGACAGCCCTAGCATGTATTCAATATGGACGGTGGGTGTTAGCGCTGAAGTGGTGACATGTAGAGGTGTATGGTATGTAGGAGGACGGCTGGGCCTTGATAGCAGGCTGTAAAGCATATGCCCAGAGTCGGACACATAAAAAAAAAAAAAAACGTCAGCTGCAGGGTCTGCTGGGGATCCGCTTCGGCCGCTGTTCACACTGGTAGAGTTGCAGGGAACCAAGGCCTCAGGTGAGGCCTTGCCACGGCTTGGGGGAAGGGTCCTCTCTGGCTGCAGGATCTCCTGTGGGAGAGAAGCGGACTGTGGCCTGCTCTACCTCCGGCCTGACGTGACTAATGGCTGACGTTGTAGTGGCACAGGGGACAACAGCTTCAGTGCGGCTAGTGGCCTGCTCTAACCCTGGCCTGATGTGACTAATGGCCGACGTCGTAGTGGCACAGAGGACAACAGCTTCAGTGTGGCTAGTGGCCTGCTCTACCTCTGGCCTGACGTGACTAGGGGCCGACATCGCAGTGGCACAGGGGACTGCAGCTTCAGGGTGGCTAGTGGCCTGCTGTACCTCTGGCCTGACATGACTAGTGGCCGATGTCATAGTGGCACAGAGGGTTGTAGCTCTGGTGTGGCTAATGGCCTGTACCATGGAGCTAAGAGGACTAGTAGCAGAGGGACGGACTATGGCCGATCCTGCCTCATACCCAGTACGGCTTGTGGACTGTACTGCGGTGCTACTCTGGGGGGAACGACTACAGAAGTCGGACGACTTGTGGCCTGTCCTGCCCGACCGACACGCGTCCGTGCCACGGCCCTGCAGCGGGGATGCAACTGGGGAATGGACTATGGCCGGTTCTGCCACGTACCCGGTATGACAATGGCCAATACCGCGGCATTGCGTGGAGTTGTAAACTCCACCCCTTACCTGGCGAGCGGAATTTCGGCCGGAGACTAGGCGCCGGCGACTGCTACCTTTCCAAGGCATCACCTGGGAGTAAGAGGGGCACTGGAGAGGGATACAGGTGCGCCGTTCCTGTTCCCAGCCGCCCATTGTCAGCGGCGGACCCCCGGTGGCACTGGGGGGGTTGGGGGGATGGTGTCATCTGCATTGGCCGTCGCATTGTCTGTGGCCTCGACCCCTAACTCCTGTATTTCACCACCCTCCCCTGTAACAAAGTCATGACTCCATGACTGGCATGGTATAGGTTGGTGTTGGCCGTTTGGTGGATGGGTTTGAGGTGATGTAGGAAGGTAGTCTAGTGGTCGGTTGGTATATTGGCCTGCAGGTGGTGGGTGTAGGCGACACGAAGGATGGAAGGGTGGTTTGTTTGCTGGAGGAGTCATAGCAGATGGTGTGTGCTTTGGATGCATTGATGTCGCCTGAAGGTGGGGATCCAAGTGATTCTCATGATGTGCATGGTGGTGGTGGTGGTGGTGGTTTGTAGGCGAATGCTGGCTAAAGGCAGTCCGGCGCAGTTTATATTGCTGGTGGAGTGTGGGGGTGGTGTTCCCCTGGGAGCATGGCGGGGCAGGTTTTTCCATGCGAGATGAGGGGTAGGAAGGTTTATTGGTGTGGTGTTTGGGGGTGGGGTTGGCGGCTGGCTGCTAGCGGGAGAAGGGGTGGGCATAGGGGTTGAGGTGTAGCGGGCTGGTGGGAGTGAGATACGACCGAAACGGGTAGTGGTGGTGGTTAGCAGTGGAATGGGCAGCGACGGGGAGTGGGATGATGGAGCGGGGGCAGGCAGAGAGTGAGGTGGTGTGGTGTGGATGATTGTCACAGATGGTGGGGCGGGGGTTAGGCTAGGCGCGGAGCGTGGAGTGGTTGGTGTGGAATTTCCTATGGGTGTGGGCTGAGCACGTGGTGTGGGCGGCGTGGCGGTGACGGGGGAACGTGGTGGTGGGGTGAGTGTACTGCGTGGGCATGGTGCAGGAGTTTTGGGCAGTGAGGGGGTGGTGGAGACCAGTGGGGATGGGGATGGGGATGAATAATAGAGAAAAGGCTCCTGGTGGGGAGTTGGAGGTGTTGAGTTGGCTCAGTTGGTCAGGGAGGGAGCGGCGGGGGTTGGGGAGTCCCAGTCGGGGCGGACGTGGCGATTCCTGTGAGTGCGGGAGGCTCCTTTGCAGTCGACGACGACTTGGAAGGGGTTGAGGACTTTAATGATGGTATAAGGTCCCAAGAAATGAGGGGCAATTTTACTGGGGGTGGGGAGGTGCGCAACGAAAACCTCATTGCCTGGTTTGTAGGGGTTAGCAGGGGAGGACTCAGTTTGGGTGTCTTGGTGCGAGTGCAGGTGTTGCAACCGGGGCTTCAGGTGATATAAGGGGTCGGTGGGTGGGGAGTGAGTGGGGGGTTAAAGGTGCTGTCGGAGAGGGAGGAGGGGTGCCTCTCCAAAAACTCGCTCGTGGGGGGTGATGCCGTTGTCACGGGGGCAGGTGTTAATTCCCCACTGGACGATTTTGATGTGCGCAGACCACCCTTGATCTTTGGTATCTTGAATGTGAGTCCTGATTTGGTTTAGCAGGGTCCAATGGCTCCTTTCGCATACCCCATTTCCTTGGTGCCAGTAGGGGGAAGAGTGGGAAATGGAGAATCTGAATAGGGTGGATAGCTCTTTCCAAATTTGCCCCGTGAACTCTAGGGCATTATCAGACTAAATGGCCTGGGGAATGCCAAACTAGAGGAAGACATGGTGCATGAGGGCATCAGCTATGTCGACGGTGGTGTGCTCCTTAGGTGGACGAGCGATCAGGAATTTGGAGTAAGCGTCGACGGATGTAATGATGTATTTGTAGCCGGATCTAGGTGGCAGGGGTCCGACAATGTCGACAGACAAAAGCTGCCAAGGTTTGTGGGCGGAGATCTTGCCAGCAGGACCCACCGAACGGGTGATGTCCTTTCCCAGGCAGCGCGCTCGACACGCCTGAGTGACACGCTGGGCGAGAGGAGTGGGGTTGGGGGCCCAGTAGAGGTCATTGAAGACCTGGGTTAATCTTTTCGTACCCAGGTGGATCCCATTGTCCGAGAGGAGGTGGGTGCGGACGCCTATGGCGGAGTCTGGATCCAGGACAATGTGGCCCGATGGCGTAAAGAGTTGGTCCCCTTGCAGGTGGAGTTTTGAAAATAGGTGCTGGGGAATCCAGGGGGGCTGGTCTTGATTCTTCCAGTGCTGGATCAGCTCGGACTGAGGGAGTAGCGATCGTACTGGTAAACAGGAGAGGGCGTCGGCGTTGGTATGCAATTTCCTGGGCCAGTAGGCAATCTTGTAGTCAAACTCCTCGAGCGCTTCGTGCCAATGGAGGAGCCGGGTGTTTTGAGTGGCCGATGGCTGGAGCCACTGAAGGGATTGGTGGTCTGTGATGACGGTGACCCTGGTGCCAGATAGGTAGGCCCTGAAATACCTGAGGGCCCAGATGATACCCAAACATTTGCGCTTGGTAGCGGTGCAATTTCATTCGGCCGGGTTTAGGGTGCGGCTGGCGCAAGCGATGATGTGCTCGTGCCCTTCCTGGACCTGCGCCAGGATGGCAGCTATGGCAACCAGCGAAACATCGGTGTATAATCTGAAGGGGAGGTCGTAGTTCGGGAAAGCGACGATGGGGGCGGAAACAAGTTTCTCTTTTAAGGTGACAAAAGCTAGGCTACTATTCAGTCGTCGCTCCAGACGAATGGTTCGCCTTTCTTAGTGAGGTCGTGGAGTGGTTTCGCAAGGTCAGCGAACCCTTTGATGAACTGCCGGTAATACGACGCAAGCCCCAAGAAGCCGCAGACTTGGTGGACGTCCTGTGGAGGAGGCTGGTCAGTGATGGCTCTCAGCTTGTCGGGGTCCGAGGAGATACCTTTTCCAGAGACAATGTGTCCTAGGAAAGTGACAGAGTGGGCAGCTAGGACTCACTTAGAGGGCTTGAGTTTCAACCCGGCCTGGTGTATTCATTGGAACACCTGTCAGAGGCAGTGCAGGTGATCAGCCCACGTTTTGCTGAAAACAATAACGTCGTCGAGGTACGCCAGGCAGACTTCCCAGGTTAGGCCGTTGAGGACGGACTCCATGAGGCGGGAGAAGGTGGCCGGGGTGTTTCATAGCCCGAATGGAAGAACATTAAACTGGTAACAATTCACATTGTGGAAAAGGCGGTTTTCCCTTGATCTCGGGGTTGGACGGGGACCTGCCAGTATCCTGACTAGAGGTCCAGCATGGAGAACCAGGTGGAGCCATGTAGGGAGTCTAGGGAGTCGTCTATGCGGGAAAGAGGAGTGGCATCTTTGGTGGTTACATGGTTCATGCGGTGGTAATCGATGCAGAATCGCTGAGTGCCGTCTTTTTTTCGAACCAGGACAATGGGGGAAGACCAGGGGCTGGTAAAGGGCGTGATGATGCCGGCGTCCAGCATTTCGCAGACTTGCATGTCCTCTTCATCCGTTGGTGTGGGTTCTTCCGGTGAGAGGGTTGCCGAATAGGGGGCCCGGTGGTATGAATTTCATGGGCCAAGTATGTTGTATGTCCCAAGTCGGCGGGCCCGGTCGAAAAAAGGTCTTGATATTCAAGTAGTATATGCTGCAGCGTCTTGGCTTGAAGGGGGAACAGGTGGTCGGGCAAAGGAGGGAGAGGAGAGGGGTTTGAATTTAGGGGTGGGGTGTCCCAAGGCTCAGCTGCCTCTAGGTCACCGATCAGGAGTCCTCTTGGCAGAGTGAGGGATGTAGCCGCCAGGTTCGCCACTTTGATGGCATTGAGGTGGGGTGGAAGGAAGGTCGGCGACATCAGGCAGGCGGAGAGGGGCCCGGTGGGGACACTTGGGGAAAATAGGGAATGGGTCCCTGTGGGCTTATTGATCCGTAGCCAAGCTTCATGGTGGGGGGGGGGAATGGTGAGGGAGGACGCAACCGTCGCGGGGAAAGTGGGGCCGGGGGGAGCTGGGGCAGGAGAAGGGGGAGGGGAAGGGGGATCAATGAAAGAGGGGGGAGTGTCGTTTTGTCGTGTGCATGTACAAATGGCCAAGGGCTGTTGGGAAAGCTGTTGCAAGTGAAGTCGCCTCCCGTGGCAGTCTATGTGAGTGTGGAGTTTTTGGAGCAGGTCCAGTCCCAAATAGCCATCATAGGTACGGCAGGAAGAGTAAAAAACGATGAAGGTATGGTATGTGGAGGCTGGTTGGTGAGTCTTGGTTCATTGGGCCTGAGTTTCCCCATGAATAGGCAAGGGGCCTTCCCCCTCGTCTATGAGGCGGGCTGAAGTGGGGAAAAGGAGGCCAAAAACCTTCTTATGGCGGGAGTAAAAATGTGTGTACAGGCAGGACCTGGCAGCTCCCGTATCTACCAGAAGTCTTGCCTTGACCCCCTGTAGTTTCATTTTGTCATAGACCGGGGGTCGGTGCTTTGTAGAGGTGGCCCCCGCTACTGTGGGGAGGTGCGGGGACGGTCCTATAAATCCAACATCAGCTCGAGGGTCACGTCGGTGTCAGTCATCCCTGGCTCGCAGTTGGCGCCAAGTTCCTCAACAAGGGGGGGTTCGGGGATCGCAGGTCCCTCATCTACTGCCAACATTTGGCGGAGCCTCGGTGGGTCGGCTCTTATTCTGCGCACTGTCTTCAGCTGTTCACAGATGTTGTGAAGTGGGAAGTGGCTCTTATAGGCTGTAAATTCCCACAGATTGATAGTGATGAGATTTGCGTTATCTTTCTGTGGCGGCTGTTTCCTGGTGGGGTGGGCACTTGAGAGGGTCGGGGCAGAGACGCTATGTGTTGGGGCTGGATGGGGTTGGGACGGCAGGGGGGAGAGTTTCGTGGGGGAACCGGCTCACGACCCCGATGTATTGCGTGTCAGAGCGTGCTGCGAGGAGGCGGCGAATGAGCTGGACATTGAGGTCCAAATTTCCTGCCAGGTCGTGGATACTGAAATGTTCTTTCACTATGCCCAGAAGGACTCTGAGGAGGGTGTTGAATATATGCTCGTCCCGGGTATTCTTTTCAGCATCCGGGTAAGTGATGGGTCACTGAGCTTGGATCACGTCTTGTCCAAATCACCGTCATATTTTAGGGCATCGAGTTGTGACATCGCAACAACTTTCCCTAATGAAGGGGTAATAGTTTCTGTTACTATTTTTGCAAATCTGACCCACGTGAGATCTGGGACTATTTTTGGTGCTATACTAGATACCACTTTTCCCAGGTGAGGTAGAGTGGCAGCTATTTTCTGATTATCATTCTCAAACCCAATATCAAGTAATGGCTTGACCATATCTAAGTATGTAATGATGTCACATTGTTCAGGGTCGAATTTTGGTAGAGGTACATGTGTTTTGGTTGCCATTTTCAAAAAAAAATTTCCAGTCCTCTTTCACCGTCCGGGTCAAGAACCACAGCTAGCCACCAGTGTTATGCTACGTATTTGCGGGTCGGTTTCTCGCCCTCAAATACGTGGGCTACAGCAGGTCCCTATTCTAGACCGGGTCGGTAACTCTAAGGAAAAGGACTGGACACAAAAACAAGGCAGTGACTATTACACACATGTATTACAAATACTTTCCCAGAGACAATAATACATCAACAAATACATTAGATGCAGGGTTTGCCGGGGATGGGTTAACTCACCACAAGGTTTTACTTGATTGGAAATCTGTCACTATACCGGCTGGTAGAAAGAATGGTATTATTACCAGTCAAGCAGGGCAGTACTCCCAAGGAGGATAGAAAGCTGATGACAGGGAGAGCTGGAGCTCCCGTTTCATCAGCCCTCAGGACTTGTTCCTGACCATCCCCCTTTGCTGAACTTTTTCAGTGTCTCAGTTACACAGAGAGCAGACCAGCATGCTCTCCAATACAAGTTTCTCTAACTGTCAACACCAAACTACATACACGCTACACACTACACTTCCTATCCAAAATTATCTCGAAAATGGCGCACAAAAATCATGCCTCGGAGTCCCCATGGGGGGGACCATAAATGCCCCCACCATCCGCCCCTCTCCCGGTGACGACTCAAAGAGCTGCCTGGAACCACTGTCTGACTCACTCCTTCTTCATTTCTGTAACATTCGCGGCCTTTCCTCTAACTTTCATGCTGCCGAGCACCACCTCTTCTCCTCTAAACCTCACCTTCTCTTTCTCACTGAGACTCAGCTGTGTGAGGCAACTGACAGCAAACCCTTTTCTGTATCCTCCTACTTTCTCTATTCTCGTTTCAAAGCCAAAGGTGGCTGTTGTGTATATGTACGCAATGATCTATCTTGCTCTCATGTTCCTGAACTTGATTCTTCTGAATTCTCTACTCTCTGGCTTCGGCTTTCCTGTCATTCTCTGACTAAATATATCTGTGCTGTTTACTTATCTCCTAATTCTACTGACTATCAAAAATTCTTTGACTATCTTACTTCTACGATCGAACACATTCTATCCATTTCTCCTTTCTCTGAAATCTCCATTCTAGGAGATTTCAATATTCACCACCACCTTTGGCTCTCCTCTCCTTTCACTGATCCACCTGGTGAACAAGCCAACATCTTTTCTATCCTTAATGACCTAGAGCAGCTTGTACAGCACCTTACCCGTATCCCTGACCGCCTGGGAGAGAGTTCCAACATACTTGACCTTTTCCTAACAACTAATCCTTCTGCTTACACTGTTCATCTTTTCTCTCCGTTCAGCTCCTCCGATCATAATCTTATTACCTTAACATGTCCAATCGTTCCAGTTCGGCCTGTGGACCCTCCAAAGAAACGCCGCCTGTGGCACTTTGGAGCTGCAGATTGGGAGGCCCTCAGGCAGTACTTCTTTGATTTTCCTTGGAATGATTATTGCTTCCATGGCCGGGAGCCATCTGAGTGTGCCTTGCGCATTACGGAGGTTATTCTCTCGGGCATGGAAGCATACATTCCTTTCTCATATCCCCTGACTAATGCAAGAAAGCCTTGGTTTAATCACGCTTGTTCTAATGCTGTCCGCAACAAGGAGAGGGCCTATAAGAGGTACCGGAGCCAACCCACCCCTGAATCACACCTTTTATATATTTCTGCCCGGAATCGTGCTAAGTCTGTTCTTCGCTCAGCTAAAAACAATTTCATCCGTGCTAAATGTTCCCACTCTCCAACTCGAATTCTTCTCGCTCCTTCTGACACCTTGCCAAAAACCTTCCAAACAACTTTACCTCATCATCCTTCCCTCCTATTTTCTACTCTGATGGCTCTGTAGCTATTTCTTCTACTGATAAAGCAGATCTTTTCGCTCGGACTTTCTCCTCCAGTTCCACCTTAGACGATTCCGTTGCTATTCCTCCATCACTTCCCCCCTCTGACTTCCTCTTGACTGACATTAAAATTTCTTCAGCTGATGTGTTTTCTGCCATCACTGGCCTCAATACTAAAATGGCATATGGTCCTGATGAAGTCCCTCCTGTTGTCCTCAAAAACTGTGTTTCTGTGCTTACACCCTGCCTAGGTAAACTCTTTCGCCTTTGTCTCTCAACTTGTACCTTTCCTTCTTGCTGGAAGTTTGCTCTCATTCAGCCAGTCCCAAAGAAGGGTGACCATTCCCAACCCTCTAACTATCGTCCAATTGCTTTAACATCCTGTGTCACAAAAGTTTTCGAGTCAATTCTTAACAGAAAAATTTTAAAGCATCTTTCCTGCCACAACCTTCCTTCTGATCGTCAGTATGGGTTCCGTCAGGGACGCTCCACAGGCGATCTTCTCACCTACCTTTCAGACTCTTGGTCATCCTCCTTTTGGGACTTTGGCGAAAGCTTTGTCATTGCACTTGATATCTCAATGGCTTTCGATCGAGTCTGGCATAAATCTTTAATTTCCAAACTGCCCTCCTACGGTTTCTATCCTTCTATCTGTGCCTTCATCTCTAGCTTCCTTTCTGGTCGTTCTATAGCCGCTGTTGTAGACGGCCATCGTTCCTCTCCTAGACCTATCAACAGTGGTGTTCCTCAGGGCTCTGTCCTATCACCTACTCGCTTCCTTTTATTCATCAATGACCTTCTAAGCTGTACATCTAACCCTATCCACTCATATGCCGATGATTCCACCCTTCACCTTTCCATTCGGTTCCTGCAACGTCCATCTCAGCAGTTACTTCAACAAAAAAGGATGAGGCTATGGCACACCTAATGTCTGACTTGGCTCCTATCTCTGATTGGGGTAAAAATAATCTTGTTGTTTTTAATGCATCAAAAACTCAGTTCTTACACTTATCAACCCGACAAAATCTTCCTCAGGATTACCCACTAATGTTTAATAATGAACAGTTATGTCCTGCACCATCCTTGAACATGCTTGGGGTTTCATTCTCTCGGGATTTGTCTTGGAAAGAACATATTACATCTCTTGTGAAATCTGCTTCCAAGAGATTAGGTGTGCTAAGCCGATTCTGAACTTTCTTTACCCCTGCACAGTTGTTGACCTTGTACACGGGTTTTATTCGCCCCTGTATGGAGTACAACTCTCATGTGTGGGGAGGCTCCCCACTTGCAGCTCTTCTCTATGGGGTGGAGTTTCGTCTCATTAACTCTCCTCCTCTTACTGATTCCCTTCAACCTTTGTCTCTTCACCGCTCTGTTGCATCTTTATCTCTCTTCTATTGCTACTTCAATGGTCACTGTTCTTCTGAACTGTCTGCTTGCATCCCTCCACCTCTACGACGGGCACGTAGTACCCGCCTAGCAACAAACTCTCATCCCTTTTCTGTCCAACTCTCTAATGCAAGAGTTAACTATCACTCCCAGTCCTTCATTTATGCAACTGGTCAACTCTGGAACTGTCTTCCTCTGTCTGTATTTCCTACTTCCCATGTTCTCCAGTCTTTCAAACGCAGTGTGTCCGGGCATCTCGAATTGAACGGATCTTGAATTTGGCTCTCTTTTGTATTGTTTTTGCTTTTTCTTGGAAGGAACAGTATGCAGGCCTGTGGCCTTTGGTTCCTTCTTCCTTGCATTTAAAAAAAAAAAATACCCAGCACTTATGGCACATAAAATACACTTATGATTCAGGACACAGGAATGAATTTACTACAATATCCCAATCTTGTATAGCACTGGACGGCACTGGTATATGAATTCCGTTAACACCTGTGTCATAGACACTCAGCCAGCCGGAAGTCTATCTCAGGTAGAGTCGGCCGGACATTGATCACTGAAGGGGGGATTGCGGTATTCTAGCGGGGCATTTTGAGATGCCCAAACATACCCTAACTAATGTGCCTGAACACTGGGGTGGGTGGAGGTTTAATACACAAGGGGAAGGCACGATGGGAATAATTTCTTTTCCTTCTGTTAGCCACTGAGGTGTTTCACTTGCGTTCCTGTGCACTGGGGAGGGAGAGATTTAATAAACAAAGGAATGGCACAATCGGCATAATATTATTGTTCTGTTGGTCACTATGGCGTTTTGTTCACTGGGGGATGCGCGGGACTCCACTCAACATATAAATTAGGCCAAAGTTACTATTAGGCTCATCCATGTCAGGGGGAAAATGTATTATTGTATAACAGCTGTATACAATGTATAGCTATGTGTGCTAGGAATGACTATCGAGTCATTTATTACGAGAGAATAGACTCGTGAATTCAAGTAGCGATTTCACTTTTATGCTGGCTTACTTCGCCAGTTCTCTAGAGTCGAGAATTTATAGACTTTCTCAACAGTACACAGCAGAGACTAAACGCTCAAGTAAGCTGTATTACAGTACTGTTGGCCTCTGAGAAAGTTAATTTCTCCCCTTAACATTCAAAAAATAATAATAATAATAATAATCAGGATCTTGGCTAAGCCAAACTCCTAGCTAGCACAACGGATTTAAGGATTAATACCAAAAGCTGGCTTAAGTACCATTCGTGATTAATAAAAAGAGTTGCGCTAACGTGGAGTAGCAAAAGTGTACTAAATTTGTGGGGAAATCAAACACAACTGTTACATTTAACAAAGCTCAAGAAAACGAACTGTAAATTTATTGAATACAAGAAAATAAATTTAAATTACATGACTCAATTCAAATCAAAGAAAGGGAACTGCACTCACTCAAACACTCAGACAAATAGCTAAATAATCAAAAACTTAAGCCTAGGAAAACAAAAGGAAATACTAATCGGTATAGGTGAGACCGTGCTGCTGTAGTCGATCACCAAGCTGGTGGGAGCTTCGGGAATACACGCCAATACAAGTTGAGACCTGAAATTGCTAAGAAAAGTGATCACTCGAGCTTTCGTAAAGCGCAACCACACACTCCGAGACTAAGAAACAGACTGGCTGTGTTTTCGAGTGTCCGAAGTGAGGAACGTGTGAAAAGGGTGTGGCCGACAACGGCCAGAGAGGCAGAAGCGATAATTCAGAAATTATCGCTCAGAGGAATGCATTGTCTGTACATAAAGACAATCACTCGCGAAAGAATGATGAAAGTTTTGACAACTTGATATGAATATAAGTACACGAGTGGACGGTTGAGAGAATGAGCAAAATCTCGTGCATTTCAGAATTATTCATTGCTCCCGCAAAATCACTCGATGTCATGATTTATGTTACATAATTTCAGGATGTAGAAAATTCGTGACATTACGCCCCTGAA
>JAGKTI010020659.1:0-16199 GCA_018397915.1 Birgus latro | reverse complement strand
ATATACACATACTCTATTCTGCACGTTGTATTGCATTAGCCGGTCACAGCTTTTCCATACATTAGTATCCCTGAGAAAAAGTCGGGTAGTTTCCCTACTCACACCATAACCCATCATGTATTCCCACATGAGCAACAAACATGCAACTGCAATGTTTTACCCAAGGTTAAGTCATCATAGTTTGGTTTATCGGCATGATGTAACCAAAGAATTCTATTTCATACTGTAACGCAGATTTCACTATGCTGAAATGTAAACACACACACACACACACCATATGCTATACTGTATAATGATCTAGTTCTTAATAAATGGAAAGCTCTATCCTGACTTACTTATTTCTCAAACATATTACAACTAACATAACTCTCTCTCTCTCTCTCTTTCTCTCTCTTTGTGTGCGTGAGTAAACATTATATAAACAATCTGTGATTGCAAAACACCTCCAAGGCTGACAGAGGTTGGAGATTTCGGATGAGTCCAACATATTAAACGTTTCATCTGCGTAAGACCCAACTTTCCACAGAATTGCATACAAATGCATCACATAATTTTCACACACAAGCACACACACACACACACACGTTAGTCTCCGTCCGGCATCGTTAACCGACATACAAACTGCATTTTCACACAAGCAAATACGTCGAAACATTGATATTACCAACTGCTCTGTATTGTCATACTCTGCACCTGTTGTTCCGCACGCAGCTTTTGGTATTAATAACATTCCTTCGTAATATATTGCCAGATGTGCAAAGAGGGAAAAGAAGATGGGCTATTGAATCTGAAAGAGTTGGGACAAGACTTCGGTGCCCCGAAATCTTAGAACACCACGTGAAAAAGGTTAATACGGTTCCTGAGCTGTTTGCTGCTTACATTAAGAGAGTGGGTGCAGTGGGGCAGAGACCTCTACCTAACATGGGGAGCACTGGGGGTGAGATTGGAGGATAAAAACAGGTATTAGTGTTGGGAGCAGGTTAGGTTACGATTGTGCAAGTTTGATTTAGTAAGGTTATATTAGTGTCATTACGATAACCAGGGTATGCCAAGGTGTCAGCACTAGTCTTCGTTGTTCTGAAGGATTTTCACTTCATATACAATTCATTATTGAGTTGTGGATGTCCCTATCTTTCCCATGAAATAAAGAACAAACTCGTCCATATCACGTGAAATTATATTTTATACTAACCTGATTGTTCTGTGAAATTCAATGGATAAGATATAGTAGATAAACATATAGATACATAGATAGATATCTAGATACACTAAATAAATAATATGCAGATCGTAAAGAAGTACTATATGTCTGATATGTCATATTTTAATTATTCCTAAAGAACATAATTAGAACAGAAAGAGAGGTGCCTTCCACCACTTGCTGTGAGCACTTAGGTCAGTACAGACTGTCACAAACGAAATGTCAAGGATTTAATGAAGCAGAGCCTCCTGACTTCACTGACGGAAACAACCACAGTCAGTGTTGGTCACTGACCGGAGTATATGGCCGACTTGTAGTCCTTCTTCAATACCTCGTTTGTGCAAAGTGTGCATTGGCGTCTGGACATCACCTCACCTTAACAATCCCAAGATCCTACTCCCTCCCTCCCTTCCAACACCTCTAGTAATTTGTTCGCCATGCGTACTGACGTTTTTTTTTTCATTATTTATTCACCGTCTTTATACCCACCATACTGAGTCACATTGTTTACACCCACATCATTGTAATATTGTGTTCTCTGTTGTACAACTTACTACTGGAAATATGGTTGTCAGATGTCGTCTGCTGAGTAATGCCTAATAGTGAAAAACTTGCTAAGAAATGTTAAAGAGTGAATGAGTAGCTTACTGAAGATTCTTCAGTATTTTGTTACACTGGACAGCATAGCTGATAACAAATGAGGCAACAGTATCACGTTATCAGATGCAATATTATCGCTTTAATAAACAATAACCATTAAACACGCACAAATAACACATCGCCTACGTCCTCTCCTCCACCCGCAGACCCTCTCCATGTTGAATTGTCACATGTCACCAGGCAAATGATACATCTGATAATGAGTAACTTAACATTATGACCATTTAAAACAGTATTACCACTGTATAAAGAATAATCAAGGAGAAAAAACACCGTCATGAAACATTACAATATCCAGCGGGCGAATCAAAATATACAGTATATCTGGTGCTTCGGTTCACGAGCCTGTGAAGCTTGTGGTTCATTACTTGGCAAATGAGGCGACAGCGCTTTTGTTGGTGAGTATACATTGCACATCATGTATCACTTCTCTAGAAATGTCTGAGCAAGGTATACTACCTGTTCAATGACGTACGTGGATGAATGGTGTCCTTACATCACCTGCAACTAAGGTATCGCTAACCTACACGACACACCGTAAAATATCCCTTCACGAACACTCAGGCCATATTTCAGGAACACTTCCCACTAAATAAGATGCAAGCACATAACTGATGATACAGTATTGTTGAGTAAAGATGAATGGGAGTTGCAAGGTTTGGTGAATGAATTTGGGACAGTGTGTAAGAAGAGGAATCTGAAAGTCAATGTAAACAAGAATAAAGTAATCGTGTTTGAGAGGAATGAAGTCACAGAATGCACAGTGAGGTTGGATGGTGAGGATATGGAGAATGTGAGTGCATTCATGTACTTGGGAAGTGTGATGAGTAAGGATGGAAGTTTTGGGGATGAAATACTTGAAAGGGTACAGCAGGGAAGGAAGGCTGTTGGTTCATTGAAAGCTGTCATGAGAAATAGGGAGCTGAGTATGGAAGTCAAGAAGTCACTGCATGATAGTATCGTGATCCCTACCCTGACCTATGGAAGCGAGGGATGGACATTGTTAGAGGGTAACAAGTCAAGAGTGAGAGCAGTGGAAATGAGTTACTTGAGAGGAGCATGTGGAGTGACATGGAGGGACAGGTTGACGAATGAAGAAGTGAATGAACGTTGTGGGGTGGGTGTGGATGTGGTTGAGAGGATTAGAAGAAGTACACTGAGGTGATCTGGGCATGTGGAGTGAATGGAGAATGAAAGACTGACTAAGAGAGGGTGTATGTAGGTGGGGTCGAGGGAGGGAGAGGGAGGAGAAGACCGAGGATGAGGTGGAGGGATGGAGTTGAGTGGTATATGAGGGAGGGGGGAGTGAGCTGGGGGGAGGGTAGGCAAATGGTGGGTGACAGTGACTTGGAGGCGTTTTTTTCTGCGGCCACCCTTTGCGGAATTAGGGCGTCGGGCTATAGATAGATAGATAGATAGACATGACTATCACAGTGATTCCACCACTTCCTCCATAGTTATTCCACTCTTGACTACGGAACAATGTAACACAGCACATTCAGGCTCGAGAGAAGAACACACCTTGTTGAGTACAATTCAACTCAATACATGGCGCACACCTTGCTCCTTCACTAAGAATCACACCATGTTTCACATTATTTCACACCAGTTCATATGCATAGATAACAGCACTAACAAATTCCATCCCCAAACACTTCTAATAATCCCTTCCCGACTACGGCATACCACAAGGTAACGCCTACCCCATTCCAGACTATGGCTATGTCGTACGTACGTAAAGCCTCTGAGTTTCATTATTTCACAAGGCCAACCACTATATCTTTCTTACAATAAAGAGTTCAGGCATTGGCTTCACTATTTTACATAAATGTACTCACAGCATAGGGCCTACGGGAGGCAAGAGTGGCAAACCCCACTACAGTGACCACAGTTCTAACCCATGGGCCTAACAACTGATAACGGACACCATTGCTTTTCGAGATGTATATCTATGTTCCACCGACAAAATCACTTAAAAATATGCTGACAAATAATATATTATCACACTCAGTCCACTGGGGCTTCGGCTTGGGTGGAAGGGGGGAGAATTAGGAGAATTTAAAGGGACGACACACATGTACACCCTCACCGCCTGGCTGCTCATGAGGTACTGTGTTTTCTTGGTACGGACACCCTGACAAGAGGCGCTACAGTGTTGCCAAGGTCTTACCTCGGGAGACAGATGCGCTCGCTAGAACACACCAAAATTTGATGCAAGTCAACCAAAAACTTAATTTTGGGTGAACTTTTTTCGCTTTTTCACGCGATTTGCGTTCCATGTGTGCTTATGCGCACCAACACATGGAACGCGATTCTCGTCAATGTGCGCGAAAAGGTTCAAGATCCGTTCATTTCGAGATGCCTTGTCACACTTCATTTGAAAGACTAGAGATCACAGGAGGTAGGAAATATAGACAGAGGGAGACAGTTCCAGAGATGACCTGTTGCATAAGTGAAGGACTGGGAGTAACCATTAACTCTTGCATTAGAGAGTTGGACAGAAAACGGATGAGGGGTTGTTGATAGATGGGTGCTACGCTCTCGTCGTATAGGTGGAGGGATGCAAGCAGATAGTTCAGACAAGCAGTGACCATTGAAGTAGTGATAGAAAAGAGATAAAGAGACAGAGGTTGAGGGGAGCTAGTAAGAGGAGGAAAGTTGATGAGATGAAAAACCTTTGGCTCCACCCTATTGAGAAGAGTTGTATGTGAGGAGCTTCCCCACACATGAGAGCGAATAACAGGGGCGAATAAAACCCGTTTATAAGGTCAACAACTGTGCAGGGGTAAAGAAGGCACAGAGTCAGCTTAGCACACCTAATCTCTTGGAAGCAGATTTTACAAGAAATGCAATATGATCTTTCCAAGATATGTCCCGAGGAAATGAAACCCCAAACCTGTTCAAGGATGATGCACACTTGAGCTGGATATTATTAAACATTAGTGGGTACTCCTGTGGAAGATTTTGGTGGGTTGATAGGTGCAAAACCTGAGTCTTTGATGCATTAAAAACGAAAAGATTATTTTTTCCCCAATCAGAGACACGAGTCAAGTCAGAAATTGGGAAGGCCATAGCTTCATCCCTAGTTTGCTGAAGTAACTGCTGAGATGGACGTTGCGGAAACCTAATGGAAAGGTGAAGGGTCAAATCATGAGCGTACGAGTGGATAGGGTTAGATGTACAGCTTAGAAGATCATTGGTGAATAAAAGGAAGAGAGTTGGTGATAGGATAGAGCCTTGAGGAACACAACTATTAATAGATCTAGGAGAAGAACGATGGCCGTCTACAGCAGCAGCTATACAACGACCAGAAAGGATGCTGTAGATGATGGCACAGATAGAAGATAGAAACCGTAAGAGGGCAGTTTAAAAATTAAAGATTCTTGCCAGACTCGATTGAAAGCCTTTGAGATATCAAGTGCAATGGCAAAGCTTTTGCCAAAGTCCCGAAAGGAGGATGACCAGGAGTCTGAAAGATAGGTAAGAAGATCTCCAGTGGAGCGTCCCTGACGGAACCCCTACTGACAATCAGATAGAAGGTTTTAATAGGAAAGATACTTTAAAATATTTCTGTTAA
This sequence comes from Birgus latro, assembly GCA_018397915.1. Classification (NCBI taxonomy): domain Eukaryota; kingdom Metazoa; phylum Arthropoda; class Malacostraca; order Decapoda; family Coenobitidae; genus Birgus; species Birgus latro. Next base: position 10,761 of record JAGKTI010020659.1, on the reverse strand, counting down.
GAATCGACTCAAAAACTTTTCAGATATAGGATGTTAAAGCAATTGGACGATAGTTAGAGGGTTGGGAATGGTCACCCTTCTTTGGGACTGGCTAACTGAGAGCAAACTTCCAGCAAGAAGGAAAGGTACAAGTTGAAAGACACAGGCGAAAGAGTTTACCTAGGCAGGGTGTAAGCACAGAAGCACAGTTCTTGAGGACAACAGTTGGGACTCCATCAGGCCCATATGTCTTGTAAGTATCGAGGCTAGCTATGGCAGAAAATACATCAGCCAAAGAGAATTTAATGTCAGCCATGAGAAAGTCAGAGGGGGGAAGTGATGGAGGAACAGCACTGGAATCTTCTAAGGTGGAATTGGAGGAGAAAGTCTGAGCAAAGAGATCTGCTTTATCAATAGAAGAAATAGCTACAGAGCCATCAGAGTAGAAACGAGGAAGGAAGGATGGTGAGGTAAAGTTGTTAGAAATGTTTTTTGCAAGGTGCCAGAAGGAGCGGGAAGAATTCGAGTTTGAGAGTTGAGACCATTTTGTACAGATGAAATTATTTTTAGCAAAGCGAAGAACAAACTTGGCACGATTCCGGGCAGAAACAAAAGAATGATGTGATTCAGGGGTGGGTTGGCTCTGGTACCTTTTATAGGCCCTCTCCTTGTTGCGCACAGCATTAGAACAAGCGTGATTAAACCAAGGTTCTCTTGGATTAGTCAAAGGATATGAGAAAGGAATGAATGCTTCCATGACCAAGAGAATAACGTCTGTAATGCGCAAGGCACACTCAATTGGCTCCCGACCATGGAAGCAATAATCATTCCAGTGAAAATTATAGAAGTACTGCCTGAGGGCCTCTCAATCCACAATTCCAAAGTGCCACAGACGACGTTTCCTTCATGGGTCCACAGGCCGCACAGGAGCGATAGGTCAGGTTAAGGTAATAAGGTTATAATCGGAGGAGCCCAATAGAGAGAAAAGATTAACAGTGTAAGCAGAAGGATTACAGTAGTTGTAAGGAAGAGGTCAAGTGTGCTGGAGCTCTCTCCAAGGCCGTCAGAGATACAGGTAGGGTGCTGTACAAGCTGCCCTAGGTCATTAACACGAGGTGTCCCAACGACGTACGGGTACGTTGCAATGTTTTATCACGGTGACACCCGAAGATGTACCCATACGTTGCACAATTGCAAGGTCCATAATTTGCACAATTTTCAAATCTCGCGCTTGATTATTGTTACGTAGGCGTGGGAGACCTTCCCCTACCTACCACAAGGTGTGGACACTCTGCGACCCTGTACGACCCGCACTCACCCTCGCCTCAGTCACTCACCTGTTAGCAGTGACCCAGGTCAGACATGGCATGCCAAGGTCTCTCTGAGGAGGAAATCAAAGCGGCCCTGGACACCTTCACAGGCAACAGTGATTTCCCACTGGATGATGATGTTGCTGACAAGGATTATTTGCAGCCAGAGGAGGAGAGTAGCAGCAGTGATGAGGAGGTCCCGTACCCGAGGAAACGTTGCTACATTACGTATCGGGCCACTAGAGAGGGCCAGCCTGCACCCAAAGAATGTCCATACACCTCTTTCCAGCCCCTATGAGAATTGGAGGGCAAAAGCGAGGACGAGGACGGAGCTGTGGGACGTGCTGCCACATTGTACAACCATGAGCACATCACGCATCGCAGACCTGAACAGACAGATTATCACGTATGGGTCTAGTGTTTTGTTTGGGGAGGGTGGACGTGGTGCAGCAGGAGTGGAAAGTGAAGGGGAAAGTGTTGTGGCAGGAATTAATACTGAAATGGAGAGTGGCGGGAGTGAGTCATCACGCTCACGTGGTGCAGTGAGGAAGCGAGGGAGACGAGGAGGAGCCCCTCTCCAGCACATCTCATGCACCCCAATATTCCCGCACTTCCTTCCCACAGCCCCCTGATGTTTCACAAGGCTGAAAGGGGAAGGGAAAGGGTAAGGGTAAGGGCCAAGGGAAGAGGAGCGCGAGTGGGGAAGCCCGCCGCTCTCCACATCCCAAACCTCCCCCACCAGCATCTCCTCCCCATCCTGACGATGGGGGCAATGCCAATGTGAGGTGGAACTGGGAAGATGGGAGTGATTTTACTCTCATCATTCACCTCTTCACTTGTGGCGGTCTGGCTGCACTGCTCTGGGAATCCACCCAGGCTCCACCTGGTTGGATTTCTTCCACTTGTTCTTTGGGGAGGAATTTGTGGGGTGCATAGTGGAGCAAACAAACATATTTGCAAGCAGCCAGTACCGTGAGAGTGAATGCCAGGGTATGAGGAGCGGGCACTCCGTCATATATGATTACCCTGTCTCCCTAGCAGAGATGTTCGTATTTTTAGCCTTAGTTCTTTTGATGGGTATTGTACAGAAAAGACAAATTCTGTCATACTGGACTATGGACCCTATAACCAACACACCTTTCTTTGGCAGGGTAATGAGCCGTAATCGATTTCAGCAAATTCTCAGCTGCCTCCACTTTTACGATGCAGACGAGCCTACAAATGAAAATAACATGGATCATCTACAGGAAACGTTCCACTCATCCTTCTATCCTTATAGAGACGTGCCATAGACGAGAGTCTTGTGTTGTGGATAGGCAATATTTCTTTTCGACAGTACATACTCAGCAAAACACACCGTTTAGTTTTCAAGATCTTTGTTATGTGTGACTGCAGGACTGGTTATATGCAAGACATAGTCTTGTACACCATTGCACAGACAGACACAATAGAAGATCGGAGTATTGGACTCTCTGGGGCCGTGGTAAAGACTAGGATAGAAGAGTCCCTTCATCATGGTCACGTGCTGTACCTGGATACCTGGTACAATAGCCCCCTTCCCGCTTCCTATCTACACCTGCTCGACACCGGAGTCTGTGGCAATGTCAAGGTAAACTGTTGGAACATGGTCAAGGTTGGGCGGACACTGGACAAGAATGAGGTTGTCTTCTTCAAGGCAAACAACATCCTTGCAACAGTGTGGAATCATAACAGAATAGTTTGCCTCTTGTCCATGGTTCACCTCCCCTTGATACACCGCACAGACTCCATGGATTACCGCAGCGAGAGGAGGCGCCACATTTGGAAACTGGAGTGTGTCCTTGACTACAATATCAACATGAGGTAGGTGGACCAGTCTGACTTCATGATTTCCAGTGTGGAGTGTTTTAGGACCACGATGAAGTGGTACAAAAAGCTCTTCTTCCACCTGCTTGACATCATGGCCCTGAACTGCTACTACCTCCACGCCATGACAACGAGAGTTCAGGAGACCTCTGGAGATAATCGCCCAATATGCTGTTGAAAGGCCCAAACACCGCCCCCATACCACCACTGCCGCAGAAACTCCCATGAGGATAACTGCATGCCACTTTGCCACGCCTATCCCTCCCCAGCCCAACAGACCTAGGCCCAAATGCAGGTGTCATGTGTGCGGGAACTCAAAGTGAGACCAAGCACTCAGAGAAAAGACACCAGATATGAGTGTGTTGAGTGCAACGTCGGGTTGTGTATTCACCCTTGCTTTAGGGAGTATCACACCATGCTGCATTCTTTATATGGTGTGATTGCGATATGACGTTCTATCTCTTGTAAATATGCAACATTCCGATGCTCAGTGTAATAATAAGGCCTGTAAATATGTGATAAGAGTTGCATAAAGTGGAAACGGGTGTAATGTTAGTTTAAAAGTATTTATGTAAGTGGAGAAATAGATTCTAAGTCGAAACATTCCTAGATAGTGTGCTCAGTAGGTAAAGATGCGATATGCAGACGCTCAATGTAATAATATGTGGTCTGTAAATATGTGGTAAATGTAGTTTGAAGTGGAAACGGGTGTAATGTTAGTGGAAAAGCATAATGCAAGTGGAGAAATACAATGTAAGTTGAAACAGCAGTTGTAGCGAGTGCTACCATTACGCCAAATATCATCGTAAGGAATGTAAATAGGTGAAAACATTTGCATTGGGTGAAAAATGGTCTAATATCATTGAAATATTATTATGCCAGTAGAAAAAATGAAATGTATGTTGAATGAAGAGTCATAGCGAGTGCGCTGAGTATGTAAATATGCGCTATCATTACGCTAAATATCATTGTAACGAACGAAAATACCTGAATACATTTACATAAAGTGAAGAAGGGTCTAATGTCATTGAAACAGTATTATGCAAGTAGAGAAAATGATATGTTTGCTGAAAAAAGAACCTTAGCGACTCAGGTGTGACCAGTGCGACCATACTTGCTATGCTCGCGCAATGGAACAATGCTTATTTTTCCTATATTTCTCTATGAAAACCATTATATTGTTGCTGTAAATGTTTATTAGTTCCAAATCAATAAATGTAGACCTGTTGTAAGTTGTTTCCCACAATAATACCTACCATAGAAAACGTGACAGCCAGATACGTCAGTGACAGAAAATGTTACCTGGTAGAAGAAGGCTTACCTGTTCGGAGTACTTATGGACCCAGGTAAGCACTTTCTTTGTGATTTCCCATTGTTTCTCACCAAAAGCGGATGTTTGAGCCAAAAAAAAAAAAATTGTCCAAAATTGCTCAGGATTGGGGGGTATCAGAGATGGGAAATCGGTCGGGACGTGACGGGTTAAGGGTAGAAAAGATGTAGGCTTGTTCACCAAGCGGATCAGTGAAAGGAGAGGAGAGCCAAAGGTGGTGGTGAACATTGAAATCTCCTAAAATGGAGATTTCTGAGAAAGGAGAAATGGATAGAATGTGTTCCGTTGTAGAAGTAAGACAGTCGACGAATTTTTGATAGTAGAATTAGGAGATAAGTAAACAGCGCAGATAGATTTAGTCAGAGAATGACAGGATAGCCGAAGCCAGAGAGTGGAGAATTCAGAAGAATCAAGTTCAGAAACACGATAGCAAGATAGGCAGCAGTGGGCCGCTGGTATGAAGTACGTTTGCCCTAAGTAAGCCCCCCACCCCACCTTTGTGTTTGCTGGGAATCGAGCTGTACCACGAAGTTAAGACAAAATGGTGCTAGTCGTGAAGAAGTTCTGTGGCAAGGAAGTTGGGGCGCAGTATTGCTTCATTCTGCCACTGGACTATGATAAATATGCTGCCAAAGAACGAAAATCGCCATGTTAAAGTGACTGAACTGTAGTATATTAAAAAGTATGGTCATTACTGCTTTGGCCGTGACCAAGGAACTCCGTATTAAATTCAGGTCACGGCTGACGTTTTCTTCAGCATACAGAAACACACAGTAGGCATAGGATTGCTGCAGGGTGGGTCATAAGTAGCATTCCTATCACTTCACTGGGCGACTTCTCATGTGTTGCGGGAGCGGTTCGGTCAGCATTATCCGTGGCTATCCTGCATCCTTCATTCATTCGGTTCTCAGTGCCACCCCCACACCCACACCAGCAGACTAAGCCGTCCCAGCAACACGTAAGATATGGGCCTGTGAGTTTCTAGTAGTGTATAATTTAAGGGGCAACGTTGTGCAAGGATGTCTTTTTGTAGCTTATTCTTGTTTGCTTCCAGACCATTAGATTCAGCTTAGGAAAGTCATTTGGTACTGAAGCCGTTGCTGAAGACTGTATATAACCCCTCCAGTACGTTAAGACCAATGAAAATGACCTCTGACTGATCAAGTCAGTGTTTTTTCTCATTCTGATATTGTCATGGCCAGACGATTGTATTCAACTTAGGTATAATCCCCCCCCCTCTCTCTCTCTCTCTTCTCACTAAATGTTACGTATATACTGTAAACAGTTTCACCTCTGTTCATAACTGAAAGGGATCCAAAAGAACCAAAACTGTTGCACAATCTTTCAAAAGAGTTGTCACAATTCTCATGATGTGGTTCAGCTTATCCATTATATATAGATCATAAAATATTTGTCAGAAGGTGGACACAATGTTTGTTAATTACTGATGAAATTAATTACGCCTAAGGATGATTAGGAGGCTTAAGAAAACGTTCCTTGATTGAAGAGGTAAATAGCGATCAACCAAATACTAGGAGTAATGAAAGGCTTTTTGTTAGTCTGTTATTGACTTCTTTACTTATTAAATCATTTATTTATATATTTTTAGTTTCCACTGTAGCTAATGAAATTATCTCCTACATTCTCTTGTTTCAAACTATTATTTCTATATTACCATATTGATACGATGACCACTTTCTTACATATTATTATTATTGCGAATGTCAACACATTTTACAAAGCGTACTAGAGTGTACCAGTGGGGGAGGAATTGATGAGAGCTGCATCAAACCCCTCCAGTAAAAAAAATAAATAAATAAACAGAAGTAAAAATTTCGGAACCTAAATAAAATCGCCTAAAGAGAGAGAGAGAGAGAGAGAGAGAGAGAGAGAGAGAGAGAGAGAGAGTGGGGGGGGGAACGATAAAAGGTTCATATTATTGAAGGCATTATGCATCAAATATTTTCAGGGCGATGAGGTGGGCCGGACCAATAGCAGCTCCAGAAACAATAGCAACAGCCCGCACCCGTGGCCGAGGAAGAACAAGTAGAAAGCTCCCTGCAGGTGATTCAAGGTGAACACAACCTGGACAAGAAGAGACGAGACACCAGGTAAAGAGAAGGAAACACTAAGGAACCAAAATATACACGGCTGTTATAGGCATCAGTTCACAGCTACACAATACTCCGAGCCACTATCTTAACAGCAGAGTCATTCATTTTCAGATGTCATCCAAGACACAAGGAATATTGTTGCAATAATTACGAATACACATGAACTTACTGTATGATGCAGTCACCATTCTGTGAACTGCAAGATAACTACCATGCCAATTAGTGTCGATGTTATGAGAGGACGTGGATCTAATGGCATGTTGGATGGCACAGTATAGTGATTTTTTTTTCACCGAAAAAATATAGTTGTGCTCAAACCTTCGTTAGACAGGAACTTTTCTCAGTTGATTAAAGTAGCATGGAGGTAGCCAGAAAAGAATGAAGATAACAATCTACCGTACAGTGCCATAATCCTCATCTCTCTCTCTCTCTCTCTCTCTCTCTCTCTCTCTCTCTCTCTCTCTCTCTCTCTCTCTCTCTCTCTCTCTCTCATCTAAACCTTACAAGCCTGGTGTCCTTCTCAAAGACTGTGTCCTTCTGCTCCTGTGATAACTTCTGGTCCAGGTATTCCTTCACATAATCGGTGCTCAGGTCATCTAGCCACTTGTTGATTAAGCCAGCCTGCACACACCGCCACATCACCGCGTTGAAGTTCTTCATATAAGGTGCACCCTGAACGAAACAACAAAATAATCTGATGGATGTAAGCCTGTGCACGGTTTCTGTGGGCTTTTACAGAGTTAAAAATGTATATATCATTGAGTCACCTGGATTTAACCACGCACACATAAATTTTTAATGATATCTCACATACCACTTCTTTCTGCCTCACTTCCTTCCAGCTGCTGTCAAAACCACCTCCAGTCTTAACCAACTTCAACCAGGAAACGGTCCAGTATCCCTCCTGTCTCACCCTATAAAGCACTCACATCAAGCAACCTTTCCTTTTCGTGCCTCCCAGTCAGTACCACTCGATCACAGAAGGTATTAGTAACTCATATTAATAAATACAAAAGCAAAATAATTGTTTACAGGTGTTACACAATAAGGATGCATAAGAACCAAGGACGATCACATAGAGAGTGTAATACTCGTGCTCACCAGACAGCCTAAGGGCAAATCATTGGAATTTGCCCTGTGTACTTTATCTTCGACTAATTGCTTTCAAAGTCGATTTATTTCATTTTTACCTGACCCATTACCCAACAATGAAATTTGGCTCAAAGCAGTTCTGAATTGACTGAGTTGAACTTGACATGAGCTTTCATTGTGGGTTTGCCCCTTTGACAAATTTCTCTCATATATGAAGGTCTGTTTCCTTGCTTTCCTGAGCCCTTTTTCAAAGTCTGGTTAGGATTAACCTTGCCATGCACCCTTCGCCTTTCACATATTGTTCTTAAAAACAAGAAAACAACCCCTCGCCTGGTTCTCAACACATCCACCAGGTTCGGTCGAAGAGAGATCAATACTTTTTTAGTTATTTTGTTCAAAAAAGGACACAGTGGTCTTGCCCTTTGACTTCAGCCTTTAAGTGTTTGATTTAAAAAAAAATCTTTCACTCACCTCTATCCCTCACGTCTTTCCCCCACGTTTGGTCTAAATTAGATAAAACTGGCTATGCTTGGTCAAACTATGACTTTTCCCTATGACCTTGACCTTTCACCCATTGTGTGACCCTCAACATTTTCACCATATTTTTGCAAATTGGATCAAAACTCTTGGAGTTATTATGTTCACACACACACACACACACACACACACCACACACACACACACACACACACACACACAATCAAAATATAACACCCACACTGTCTTTGGGAGCGCTGGTGTTAACCCTTGAGAGCGCAGGGATGCTGCACCTTGTATCTAATAAGGAGGAGTTAGTAGGTGTACCGCCTTTCGCTTACCGGCTCATACACTTTTTTGCATTATAGAAAGACAGCTTTTCGGTGATTAATGACAAAGCTCCGAGCTCTGAAATAATGGGACATCGTTCAAAACAGACTCAGAGAATACTACATCAGTTTATCAGTACGTGAGAAAAAGTGCAAAACAGTTGGACAAATGACATTCCTAATGACAGTGACACACTATAAAAGCGTCAGTGCAATAGATATCTCAACAATGAAAACCATTAGTAAGACAGTTATACAAAATGGAATCACATAGTAAAACATGAATCTGGATCGTTAAACTTTATATCGTGGATCCATAGACGGTGTCCATAGTTGCCATGTACCACAAGATGGTTGTTACCGTAAAGTACAAAATGTAATGAAAGGTGTATGCTGTAGTCTGATGTCAAATACTGTAGATATGGTATGCATATACAACCATACACCCACAAACTATACAGGGGCCGTTTATCGACAGTGATCCCTGTACCTGTTCCTGATGCTGGCACACAGTCGTGATAATGATGCGCTTGCATCGTTACTACCAGGGACGTTTACGTTGTATGGCCCATGTCCACCTTCAGAACAGTGTACGTGTACCCTCCCTCATGGAATCATGCCTCGTCGCAACACCCATATATCGGAGGAGGATGACAGAAGGATAATTGTAAATCTGAGGCGAACGGGAATTTCCTCATCACCGCAGCTGACCTGGGCATTAAGAGGACAACTGCTTATGGCATCGCACGAAATTACCAGAGAATAGGGCACGTACTGTACATGACACTCGTGATCGTGCAGGCAGAAAACACAAGACTGATGACGAATCCCTGGACTTCCTGGCAATGATGAATGAGGCCGTCCCGATAATCACCTTAAACTAAACACGGCACTGCGAGAGAGCTTCCCCTCAAAACAGCATGTAGTGATACTACAGTGGGAAGAGCATTAGATCGTGCTTTGATAACCATCAAGAAATATGCAAATATTCCACAAGACCGGAAGTCACGTGCAGTGAAAGATTCTCGAGTGGAGTACGCTCATTACATGTATGAGAGAGGGCTCCAACAACACAAGTGTTTATGTGGACGAAACTGGATATAATTTGTACACAAAACGTACGAATGGTCGTGCCGCACTAGGTGAGAGCATCTTACGAACCGTAGGGGGAGAGCCAAGTGGTAACCTAACGCTGATAGCCGCTGTCTCCGACGTTGGTGGATTTATTTATCATGAAATTTACGTCCAGAGTGTTACCAAGGAGGTTTTTGCACATTTCCTAACATCCCTGGCTGTTATTCTGGATGATAGAGACGCCGTTTCATCCTGGATAATGCTGCGTGCCATCGTGATGTTGCACAGACCATGCCCAACCATAAAGTAAGGTACCTCCCACCGCATTCACCATTTCTAAATCCCGTAGAGAGCTGCTTCAGCGTCCTTTAAGCTACCGTGATGCATCACTTTGAGTATGTGATATTGCTGAAGCCAGGAGAGCGAGTCAGATTCCCAGGTCTTACAGTGAAGACACACTACGAGCGACGATGGAGGCTTTAACTGTCATCACACCACAACTAACTCGAGCAAATTATACGCACAGTAACTCATACCTGATGAATCGCCTTCAAATGAAGGATGTATGGGACTAATGCATGCTTTACTATACGACAGGGAAACAGGGTACAGTATTACCAGCACAGTGCATTTAGGGTAATGGAATGAATACGTTATGCCACGAAGATAAACAGGTATACAAAAGAACATTCGATGTATGTCACCTATATTTTCCTAATTTTGCTTTGTATTAAACATGTATGTGCAAGTGTTTAGTATGTAGGAGATGTATATACTTTATTTACGATGTACAGGTTACATAGGACGTGTACATGTAACTGTACATCTGTACGTGGCATGGTTATGGTAAATGTATGTTGTGTTTTCCTGTACTGTAAACACTTTCATACTGTATCCGACAGTACAGTATGTAATGTACTGTAATGTATAATTATTATAACATATGAATGTACAGTAGATTAACTATTCATAACACTGTAACCACAATGGCATCTTTATATGTATGGAATGTAACTGATTAAATATAAAATAAATTTGGCAATTGATTATATCTTGTGTCTGATTGTTCTTGACTTTGTTTTATGTCTATATATTTTGTGGATTAGCTGTTGTTTAGTCTAAATATATGTCAAAATATCTTCTGGGAGTGACAAGCTACAATGTTACAGTGGTATAGTTCATGAGTCTGTGATATTAACCCCTTAACCGCG
>JAGKTI010020658.1:0-14858 GCA_018397915.1 Birgus latro | reverse complement strand
GATGGAGTCTCTCAGCAGGGTGCCCACTTTACTTGACAGCCGTGGCCACTAAACTTACACAGGCTTTATAGAGTGTGTGTGTGTGTGTGTGTGTTTTATTTTTGGGGGGATTTCTGCCTGTGTAGTCTTGATACTGTTAAAATACACCTACACATCCCTTACACCATAATACCCACAACACCCAATCATACAGGTATACATACAGCGGTCATTCAGACTTTGCCTTATAAGAAAATGGCTTCGAAAAGAACAACAGGTTTACATTTTATCTATGGCTAGACGACTTTATTTAGCATCTAGCAATGTCCCTCGTTCTCGCCCTTTACTTCCTTTTACTTGCCATATTCCCTTCTCCCTCCCTTCCTTCTTTCACCCCTTCATGTCTCCTTCCCTCCTTCGCTCACTCCGTCTCTTCCAATCCTTTTCACGCTCAGTCCACTCCCTGTCCTTTTTCACTCAGGTTTTCCTCTCCTCCAAATCCTCTTTTCCCTTCCTCTCCCACTCCCTTCCTCCCTCCATCATTCACTCCCTCCCTCCTTGCTTCCTTAACTCTCCGCTCCTTCTCGTTCCTCCCTTACTCTCCATCCTTCCTTCGCATTCTCCCTCCCTCATTCATTCCTCATTACCTCCATCCTTCACTATCAACCCACTCTTCTTCCTTTCTCCCCTTCCTTCCTCTTTTCCTTCCTTCTCCTCCCGTCTGCTTCCCTCCCACTCTTCTTTCTTTCTCCCCCTCCATCCTCCTTCCTCATTTCCTTCCTTCTTCCTCATGTCTCCTTCCCTTCTTACCTCCATTCCAAACAATCCACCCTCTCTCCTTCTCCTCTCCCCTACCTTCTTCTCTTCCTTCCTTCTCCTCCCTCCCTCCTTCCTTCCTCTCTTCCTGCCTTCTCCTTCCTTCCTTCACTCCTCCTTCGATAAGGCCTTCCTTAATTAATCAGTGCTGTAAATTAACCTCATCTCCATTAGCACTCTCTTATCACCATCATTAACCGCATTTTTTCACAGAACGCCCTCCCATTAAACAGGTTTCCCCCCCCCCCTCCCCACCCGTGAGGTTTATATAATTTTTTTGGATTTTGACGAAAGCTTTTGCACCATTATATATTTCGTAAAGTTATCGTGCGTCGTGAGCTGAAGTTTTTCGAGCATAACGCTAGATATTAGGTGCATATTTTAAAAGCGTTCTCTTCCTCCTTCTCCTCCTCCTCGTCTCCTCCTCCTCCTCGTCTCCCTGTGACTCCCTCCTCTTCCTCTTCCTCCTCCTTGGCGATGTACTGTATATATTATGGTGGTGTTTTTAATGTTTCAGGGAGGCTAATGTGTGTGTGTGTGTGTGTGTGTGTGTGTGTGTGTGTTACGTGAGCTCCTTAGACAGTTACGGTATGGCGTGTGAACGAGAGACGTGGAGGTTAGGGTGTGAGAAAGAAAGGTGTGGAAGTCAGGGTGAGAGAAAGAGAGGTGTAGGAGTTACGAAGTACACCTTAGTAAGTGTGGGTGTGATAACGCAAAATAAGGAAGCAAGGAAGAAAACACATCTGAAGGATAAAAACAAATGAATGAAGAAAGCCTGGATATTCTCGTGAAAAAAATGACCGAGGACAGAGAAGATGGATGAAGTGTGTTTGGAAATGCGCATGACTAAATAGATGAAATACAACTGGAGAGAAAAGGTGTTTCTGGATAGACTCGTGAAAGAATTGACGGGGGATAGAAAAGGGCAGATGACGTCTGTTTTGAAATATATATGAAATGACTGAGGAAGTGTATTTTTGGGTGGATGTCTGGTTTGTGTGTTGTAATTTTGGGGGGTTCCGTACAAAGAATGGAACTGTAGGTAATATAAGTATCAGAGCAACGTTACTTGGATACACACACACACACACACACACACACACACACACACACGCACACAAGGGGTTGATGTGTGGCTGTGCTTGCCCTCCACACCACTAATGTGTCCACTCATTAGCGCGGAGTCAGCCACGTCCTCTGTCGCACCGGGAATCAGCCCTGGGATCCGCAACGCCTGTCTCTTACCGACTTATTCCCTCTGTTTCAACTCAGTGTCCCCTTGTACGTTATTGGATCTGAGTGCCGTATTACGTAGCACCCTTTCCTAAGCGATCTATTCTCCGCGGTGCAACTCAGTGTCCCGTTGCTTGTTACTGAGTCTTAGGTCTGTATTTCTGGTAGCCTTCAGATGTACCGTAACGCCTCTTCCTAAGCGATTTATTCAGCGCACTGCAACTTACTGTCCTCTTAAATTTTACCGGATCTTAGGCCCTTATTTATGGTGGGATTCGGTGATTTTGTTGCTTATGTTATTGATATTAAATATAGCGATGTTAAAACGAAATTAATAACACGCAAGAGACAGTTAATGTGTAATATGGAAAATAAATAGGTGAGGAAGAGGTGTTAAGAAGTCTCATGTCACTTAAAATATTACTTCTAGACAAATATTAACTTCAATCCGGTGACTTGAAAATATATATATATCGGTATTCTAGCAGGGAAAAGATGCCTTGACGTCATTTTGTTAAGGTCATGCTGAGCGGAATTTGGTGAAGATACAGATATACATAAAACAGATAGACAGATAGATAGATAGACAGGTAGACAGACAGATAGATAGACAGAGATAGAGTGAAGCAGACAGAGAGGAAGAAAGACGGATAAGCTGACTCAAAGGACGTGGTAGTTTTGACAGTAGACAATAATAAGGGGACACAGGTAGTAGATAAACCGTGCAAATAGCCCAGGGAATATTTGGACAAGGGGTAGATAACAGACACCTGTTAATTAAAGCGCGTGTTAAGAGGTACACAAATAACTCCTTCCGTGCAATAACGCATTTTTCTTTTTCACTGTTTTGTATGTAGAAACGATAGGTTGTAACTGGGTCACCTTCATGTGGTGGCACTGATATAACTGGGCGGTGGAGTTGCCAGGGTTTACAAACATCCTGCAGTTCCCTCTAATCCCTCCCACCAAAAGGAGCACAGTTGTCTGCAGGAGAGGAGAGAGAGCAACTTCGGCCAAAAGATTTCGCTTAGAAAGAGGTGTTGGGGAGACTCCTTAACCCACGGGCCCAGGTTATTTGATCTAACTTGTGTCTTTTTGAACTAGAGGAGTTAGATACAGCCTTCACTAACCCCTTCACTACTTGAGGTCCGTCTTAAATTAACCCTCTGAGCCCGGGCAGGATTTTAATTCTATTTTATTCCTACCATCGCCAGACGATTTTACTCAGCTTAGGTTAGATTTTTTTTCTACCTGGAGAGATTACATATATCCTTAATAAGCCCCCAAATACAAGAAACATTTCGTTAGTTGTGTAAAATCGTCCGGTAACAGTTAGGATAAGTTAACAAGATGTCACCTGGATTCAGAGAGTTACATACGTGTGTTGGTGGACAGAATAAAAGTCAGACGCTATTTGACAGAAGAGGTCAATAAATTCATCACCAGGGCAGTAAGACAGCACAAAACGCCGTCATCACAGCTGTTGCATCCCCAGGTTCATCTGCAGTGTGAACCCAGTGGACTACAGGCTTTACTTGTCCCTTTGCAGTCCACTAACCTTAATTTGAGGGACTGGGAAGTACTTAAGGGACGTTTGTATAACCAGGCAGAGAAGCCGCTCTTATGTATCGGTGCCACCACGTGAAGATGTCGATCCCAACCATCACGTTACCAAAGTGAAAGAGTTGCTCGGTTTAAAATAAATAAATAAATATAATAAAACTTTTCAATGTATCCGTCTAACCTTTGCATTTCGTTTTACTGTTGCTGCCTTCAGATGATTTTATGTAGATTCCTGTCAGACGTTTAAATTTAGTTTATCCACAGGCGATGTCACTTAGCTTAGAATAACACTACTAAAATAATCGGAAACAGTCCCCAGTCAGCCCTTCATATATTATCTCATTCTTACTGCCGCCGCACGATTTTTTTTCTCTAAAATTCGTGAGTAAGATGACGTAATTTTTCCACTTCCTTCTTGCTGCTTACAGACGATTTCATTCAGCTTAGGAGAGACTTTTCGAAGTGGAAGAGCTGGTTATAGACTCCACTGCCTCTCTCACACCGAGGGAGCTCATCCAGACTGAATGACCTGGGAAAGCGGCGGCAAGAATTAATTGTGTGCTGATTTTGCTGTGGCCCCAGGCTCGTCTGAACATGAACCCAGTGGACTGCAGGCCAAAGCTGCTCTAATCCTGCAGTCCACCATCCTCCTTTCCGGGGATAAGAGAAGGTGAGGGATCTTTGTATGACCTGAAAGGTCTACCGCCCAGTTATATCGATACCACCACGTGAAGTCATTCCTTGTCACCGAACTGAAGGGGTTGGCCACCTTCCTTATCATGTCTTCGTAGTCTTGTCAGGCACTGAGAAATTTACTCAATAAATTTACCTATCACTCACTTAATTAATACATAAATTAGTCTAAAACGAGTAATTCATATCAAACTTAACCCAACCTTATTGAACCCAATAAGACCCACCTTCAAGTAATCTAACCTTACATAACCTACAAAATACGATAAAGTTATTTATTTATTTATTTATATTTATTCTAGCTACTACCAAGGAATAATGCTTGGCTGAAGACTTCTGGTAGTGGGGGTATTAGAAACAAGCACCATTAAACAAGGGAACTACGAGGAGCCTCACATATACTGAAGAAAATCGTCTGATTGCAGCAAGAATAAAATATAGTCCTTGTCTTGGAGGACTTAACCCCTACAAACCGGTGACTTGTCTTTATCTTCATCAAGTCACCACCAGACGATTTTATTCAGTTTTGGGATGGATATCAAGTGATTAATGAAGGATAAATTAACCCCTCCTGTTGGGCACCTTTTCCAGGCTGAATAAAATCGTCTGGTGCCAGCAAGAAGAGAAAAGAAAATACTTCCTAGGGCTGAAGGAGATAAGCCTATGTGACCTAACTTCGCCTAATAAAAGCAACTCTTTATTTGAACAGGGACGCATTTGATCTTTTATTCTTGCGACCACCAGACCATCAAACTTAGTGGGAAGCAGGTGGAAGCAATGAGGTTAATGGTAATCGTTTCAATATAAAGTCTCATCCGACGGTAGGAAGAGTAAAATGCAGAGGGCGCCATGGCACTGAGGATATATATATTCGATGGAAAGCTGATGTATCCTACCTCTTTTTATAATATCCCCCTCCCCCCACTGAAGCTAAGAAAAAAGGCAGAATTTAATACCTTGAATTCACTGACTTGAAATTTGATATATTCTTGGTACCTTTCGAGCATTTCACCTTAACCCATCAATCCAATGACGTATTTTTTATTCCACTTAGGTCAACACCAGGCACTTTCAACAACTCCAAAGATGACGTATTTTTCACTTCAATTTTATTTTTGCATTTCGGCAGCTTCGTCCAGCGTAGGAGAGGCTTTGGAACTGGAGGGGTTATGTACAACCTCTATTAACTCCACGGCTACAGATTTTTTATAAGTTGAAGAAAATCGTCAGCAGAGATCATTACTGAATCACGAATATAAGCCAGCGGACTGAAGTGGTTAAAAAACAAACAAACTCGTACTGAAGGGGTTAGAGAAGGATCGCCAGATTGAGAAAAGTCTACCTTAAAGCTGAATAAAATCACCCGGAGACGATATTAGTAAAATAGAAAAGTGTGTCATCGGACTGAAAGGATACTTACTAATAAAGAGATGGAAGTCAGCGCGGTTGTTGTGAGCGGTGATCGCACAGTGGGACCAACGCTTCTCACCTACTGACAATTTAGCGTGGTTGTTACTGCGCAAATCTTCTAATCACCGAGCTAATCTTGTAAGTTGTCTGCAGTAACACTATTTATGGGTACAAAAAGTGTCAGTAAAGCCAGTCGAGCCACGGGAGATATGACAGTCGGAATTCGAAGAGAAAGGTGATTATTATCTAAGCATACGTTGGAATCTCTCAATAAGTAGTAATGGGTTTGATTACTATCTACAAGAGTTTAAATTCCATTATTGTATTGAAGGATTTGATTATTATTTAGCAATGCATTAAAATCTTGTTAAAATTGCGGAGTTTGATCATTAGCTGATGTGTTAAAATCTCCGTATTGCTTCGTGAAATCCACATTATAAACAAATAAATCTTTAGTAACAAAACGACGGTGGTGACAGCTTAAAAAAAAAAAAGTCGAAGCCTGAAATGATCGCCTGTGACACCAAACAGACTCCCTCCACCCCGTGCCGCCGCCAGGAGAGCGTCCCCTATCTTGCTTGACCACGACAGGACAATCAGTGCGGACCGACAAGATGCTGATGTTCGACAGATTAAAGGAGACTCCAGGAGCGAGCGTCCCGTGGTGGTCCTACGTACTTCAGCTCCTGCCAGGCGGGACGACAGGTGAGTGCGCGCGACAAGACGACTGCAGCGGCCCTCACCCACCTCCGTTACGACTACACGACCACCGGCTGCCGTTTCACGTTAGTCGTCTACCTAAGTCGTTCTGGCCATCAAGGAGTGAAAATTATGGAGTTTAATAAGCACGACCTGATGACGTACCAAATCAGCGGTGACGGTACGACGAACTGTGGGGCTCCATCCGCTAAATGACGGAAAACTAGGGTCTTTTCGGTCGTCCAGCTGCTAAAAAATTGGGTGAGGATGGTCGCGGATGTCCTGCGATAACGGAGTGAAGGATTAACTGTCAAGAAATGTCCCTGCTTCTTCATGCAAAGGCTCGCGCGAAGACCTGGTACCTCGGCGTGGAACTGATTGACAGCAGTGTGTGTGTGTGTGTGTGTGTGTGTGTGTGTGTGTGTGTGTGTGAGTGTGTGAGAGAGAGAGAGAGAGAGAGAGAGAGAGAGAGAGAGAGAGAGAGAGAGAGAGAGAGAGAGAGAGAGAGAGAGAGACGAAAAGGAGGAGATAAAGTTGTGTAAATAAAAAATACTGGGATGAAGCGAGGAGCACACATATTAGAAGATCAGGGTGAACAGGAGTTGGAAAAGGGACGATTAGCTAGAGAGAGAGAGAGAGAGAGAGAGAGAGAGAGAGAGAGAGAGAGAGAGAGAGAGAGAGAAAGAGAGAGAAGGATGGCAGGGAGATAGAGAGGGAGTAAGAGAGGGACTGAGAGAGTGAGAGAGTGAGAGGGAGGGGCGGGGATGGTGGAGGGGGAAAGGGGGAGGGCCCGGGGCTAGGTGGAGGTGAGGCAGCCAGGCAGGTAGGCAGAGCGCGGACCATTCAGTGAGAGGTGGTGGTGGCTTGCGCACGTTGGTCATGGAGACCCTATGGAGCCAGTTCTGATTACAAGTTGTGTCGCGGCTTTCCTTCTCTATTTCAACACGCTCGATGCTGAGTTCGCCTACGATGACAGGTAAGGCAGAGCGGTGTGGGGCGAGGCCAGGGCGAGCTATGGGGAGGCTAGTGCGGTGATATGGTGTGGTGGAGTGAAGGCTGCGATGTGAGCTGGGCTTGTTTACATAGAGGCCGACACCACCAGGCGGCCACGGAGATGGGCCCGCGGACTGCCAGCACCCGGCTCCTCCTCGCCCCTCCCGCAGGACACCACCGACAGGACACCTCAGGACACATGCCACCCGAGGGCTGGGAAAGGCGGTGGCAGAGTACAAGCCGCCCACGCGTCACTGACAAACGCAGGACACGCTGACAGGCGCGGCGATATATGGAGCAGAGTCAGACCCGCCACATGTCAGGCACCTGCAAGGACACCTCCCTGGGACACCTAGGACACCTGCCTTGCAAAGGACACCCAGACCGGCGTTGTGTGCGGCGATGGAGAGGCTGGAATCACTGATGTGGTGGCACTTAGCTGCGACACTTAGCTGGGGTGGCACTGAGCTGCCCCCGCCCCACGTCGCGCTGGAGCGGGTGACAGGAGACAGCGGCGGCAGCGCGACTACATCTCCCTTGACAGCAGGCAGGCCCGGGCCAGGCTGTCAGTGCTGTCTCATCACCGTTGTCACTGACTGGAGCACCTCTCGCGGCTCAACACATGCAGTGACATGAAGCAGCGAACATCCCAACAGGCATTACAGGCCAGCCTTGTAGCTCTGTGAGGTGTCACAAAATATTCAACAGGTGCCTCATATCTCACTGAGTGCCAAGAAAGTAAAAAAACTGACTGACACGAAAACACCCAAGATACTCAATACAAGGTGCCTTAGAGGCCTATAGAATGCCACAAAATATTCATCACACCGTCAATTATATCCCGCTGCAGTGTCGCTAAACCAACAACACAGTATCAGCTTTGTGGCAACACTTCGCGATTACTACGGTGACATCCCGGAAGCGTATCACCTACACATAGTCACGAAACTGTCTGAACTTCATCATCTCCTCATGGAAAATATCTGATCACCGTTGTAACCGAGAAAAATAAAAGAAGATAACACTAAGAGAAGCAAAAAAACACCGAAGGTAATACGTTAACTCATCAGTCACTGTCAGTCAGCGTGAGCCGTAGCGTGACATGAAGTGTTGGGGGTCGGTGTGCTCAGCGGTCAAAGCTCAGCAAAGTCAGCAGGCATGAAAGACAAGTGCTGACTCCACTGCTGACTGATGGAGTTGAGCAGAAAATGATAACCAAGTGAGGAGAGCAGGGAGGGAGTGCGAATCCCGTAGGTTATGCAAGGCCGAAGAGAGAGGTGTCAGGTTGAGGACAGCGGCGACGTGCTCCAACACTCCCACCGCCGATCGCATCTCCCGCCTGTCGTTCTCGTCGCTGAGGGGCCCTCGTCGCTTCCTACCTTACTCTGGGGACTCCTGGCCTCGCCCACACAGACACCGGCTTCTTTTATCTGTTGTTTGTCTGTTTTTCTGGCGTTTTGCGGGAGACTGACGGGGTGAGCGGTGAGTGAGAGAGGGAGCGCTGAGGTGTGTCGTGGGGGTAAGACAAGTTAATCCTCACACTATCACTGCCTTCGCGCTCAACTGAAAAGCGCTTTGATATTTTCCACACGATGGTCAGACCTTGAATATACGGTTAAATGAATGTGCTATAGAAACGAGAGTATACCAAGAAATATATAGCTCAATAAATACAAGCTTTGAAAAATACCCAATAATTCCCCTGAAAGTGTTGAGCTCTTGAAAAGGATATAATAAAATGTACGATACCCATAAAATTATTACCATGTTGATATAATGAAAATCGCGGCAAACGCTCAGAACACCGCACTGAAAAATGACGATGTGAAAAATGAATGGAAAACAAGATCAATATTCTTCGTTTGTGTGTCAGCTTGATCGCATTTTCAGGCAAAGTTATATGGGGAAAAAATTAAAGTTACGTTGAAAAATTATTGCCATCTATATTGCCCGACATTACTGAATTATGAAAATGAGAGAAAAAATGCCTGCAGAGTCAACAAAGGCAGTGAAAAGAGCTGAAAAGATTGTGTCAAAGAATCTTGCTTGATAAAGAAACTGGATGTATTTGCTACAATTCTGATTTATTTTTAGCGATACAAGATGAACTGCCGCTTGAATTCTGATTGACGAAAAACTGTCAGGAAAAAAAGAGCACATCAGTGAGTATAAGTAGAATAAAAATGAAAGTTTATGGAAAGAAGTGAAGGCGGTGAAATGAGGGGAAAAAACAGGAAGTGACAGACATGAGATCATTTTGACAACCCAGCGCTGCCCATCGACCAATCATGTTTTTGGAGGGAAGGGTGGCTGATTATATTATGGGTGAATCTACTTTGAATCTGGGTTAAAATATATGGTAAAAAGGGTAACAGAAACAGGGGAGAAAAGCGAAAAGAGGAGCAGAGAATAAGCACTTACTATGTCGGTGATAAATGGGTAAATGTATGAGGGGTAAATGGGAGAAATGGGAAGGAAGCAGAAAAGAGACTTGCAAGGAAAAGTAAAGGAGGAAACCATAGGGATATTAAACCAACTGAACAAAATAATAATAACCTTGATAACCTAGACATAATATCGCTAAAATGACATAACTATTAAATCTCACAAACTGTACACTGAGTAACAACAGAATAGGGTAGAGGGAAAATAAAATAACAATATGTGAAAGAGAGATGGAATAACTGCCGTGTGCGTGCGTGTGAAAGTTGAGGCGAAAGGAAGGAGCTGTGCGAGGTGCGGTTGATTAAAGATAGGAGATAAGATTAAACGTGCTTAGTTTAGAGGGCCGATCGCGTTAACCACATCATCACCATGACGTCTTTTTGCATTCCATTCTCGCTACCTCCAGACGATTTTATTCAGCTTAGGAGAGGCTTTTTAGGCAGGAGGGTTTAGAAGTAGCCTTCACTAACCCCTTCACGACAAGAGCTCTCCCCTAAGCCGAAGAAAATCGGCCAGAAGAATAATAAATAAGACGCTAAATAAGATGTCGTTGTACATAAAGGATAAATTTGGTAGAATCGTGGAGGATGGTAAAACAAGAAGAGATGAAATTTTGAGGAAAGTGAAGACAGCGGTGAGCGAGCTAGAGGGATGGGAAAAGGGTGGGATGAGAAGCAGGAGAAGGATGTGAAGGAGTCAAGAGAGGATTTGTAAGCAGAAGGAGATATCTTAGGAATCTGTAAGTAGAATCGTAATATGCTGTAGAGATCTTTACATAAACACGTATCTTACAGTGCTGTTAGTAGATCAGCCATAACGGTAAGTAGATACGATATTGTAGGTATCTGTAAGTACGAAGAGATTTTATAGGGATCTGTAGGAAGACCCAGGTATCGTGTGGATCCGTAAAATGGGTAATACTATCGAAGGATCTGTGGTTAAAATATTGTGGGAATGTGTAGGTAGGCGGAGATATTGTAAGGATAGGTAAGGAAAATCATATACTAAATGAATGTGTAAAAAGGTTCACATATTGCGGTATCTGTAGGAAAAGCAAAAATCTTAAATATATATAGATAAATAACTGGGGATTTGTTGCGGGGGTATGTAAGTAGATATCGTAGGGATCTGTAGGTCAGCTTAGTTATCGTATATTGTAACTGCAAACGTCTTGAAAAAATAAAAATAAATGATAAGTGAAATATCAACTCTCGCCAAGATGTTAACTTTTGCAGCTTGTTCTATTTAATGTCAGACGATTTCCTTCGGCTTAGCATACCTCCCTGGCAGTGAGGGGGTTAAGGAAGGCTATATTTAACAATTCCTGTTCCAAATGTCTCCACTGCTGAGAAAAATCGTCCGGAGACAATAAAAATAAAATACAGAAAACGTCAGTGTGTGAGAGGACCAGTCTCGCACTATAAGAATTTTTATTTACTGATTTATTTTTTATTCAGGTTACTATTAGAGTGATTTAGTTAGGTAAAAAAGAAAAAAAAAGAGTTCATGATCTCAGGGGACTTTTCAAGACAACAGTTCTTTCACCTCAACTTGGCGCAGAGTTTCGTCCTTTGGTAGCTTACTTCCCGTAGCTCAGTGACTGAATAAGACAATACCATGACTATACATTCATTCCGTTGCACTTCTTCGTGACAGGCACCGCATTTTAGTGTTAACCTCTTGGCATAACTCAGCATTCTCGATAGTCGACAATTTTACGCCAAGTTGGAGTGAAAAGAGTATAGATGTTTGTCCAGAATCGTAGAACCGTAGTGAGAACAAAATGTAACATGTGTCCCAATAACAGATGAACAAATTTGGAATGAGGGAGGGAAATAGCGGGGAACAGAATCGTAACCCTTTCACTACGATGACGCCTTTCCTAAATTCAATCTTGCTACCTCCAGACGATTTCATTCAGCTGGGAGACGACCCGGACTTGAGGTAAAAAAAAAAAAAGTCTTCAATATTTTTTCTCGGTTAATTCTTGCTGCCTTCAGACGATTTTACTCAGCTAGGGAGAGACTGTCGCAAAGAGAGGACGTAGATGTACCCCCTTCCTCAACCCCTTCACTAAGAGCTCTTTCCTTAAGCTAAAAAAAAAAATCGTCTGGTGTTTGAAGGAATGGGAGGAGAAACACGCTCTTACGGTGAATGACAATTAAAAAAAAAAAATCGACATTTTTATTTCGAATGTTTAAAAACTCGATTTTTTCCCTTATCACCTCAGCCTATCAATTATTAATATTTTTACCTGAAAATATAAAGTCCTTAATGTTACCTCTTCGGCACCATAAAGGGTTTTTCATATATTTTCTCTCTCTAGCTACCGACAGGCGATTTTATTTATCATTAATAGTTTGGAAGTAATGGAGTCAGAAGGGATCTTTATTAACGTCTTCGGTATTATTTTTACTTAATAATGTCAGTTATTTTGACACCATGGTATTTTTAAGTATCTTATTCTTGCTACCGAAAGGCGATTACATTCAGCTTTAATAATCTGGTAGTACAGGTGTTATCAGGGATCTTTATTAACCTCTTCGGCATTATTTTCGTTACTGAATAATCTCAGGTATTTTGACACCATGGTATCTTTAGGTACTTTATTCATGCTACCGACAAGCGATTATATTCACCTTAAATCCTTGCTAGTAAAGGAGTCAGAGGGTCAGTAATTCCAGCAATAAAGTACAGATAATTATTCTTTACCCCAATTACCGTCACATTATTTTGGTTATAATGGGAGAAACCTGTTATAATAAATGTAATAAAAATAACGTGAATTGACTCCTCCCGTACACTCGCGGACATAAATCCTGAACCGCCTCATAGCGATACATAACGAGACGGTGAGCGATGACCTCTGATCTCCAGCGGTATTCTTAGGAGACCAGGAGAATTGTCAGAATATCGTGTACGTGTTTCACAATTTATCGGCTGAAGAGTGAAGCCATGTTGCTGTCTATAGTTGTACCGTGACGGCCCTTATATTTTTTCCTTGTCCCTACCAGACGATTTTTTAACCCTAGAAAAAATCCCTAGCAGTGACAACTTTAAAAATTATTTATACAATCAACCCCTGCTTCTTTTTCTTTTCCTTTTTAATTTTCTTCCTGCTACTACCACCAGGCGATTTTATTCAGCTGATGAGATTTATAGCAGAGTAAGGAAAATAATCTCAATTACCCCTAAAAGTATTATGACATTTTCTGGATGTTGTTTCTGCTGCCGCCAGACGATTTTATTCAGCTGAGAAAAACCGGCTGACACTGAATGGGTAAAAGCACAGAAAACCCCTCTGTCTATTTTTCTCATTCACTGCTGCTATTATTACTATTGTTTTTTATACTCTAACTAGCTCGACTATCACTTCTGTTTCTGGTATTGCGACTACTACTGTTATTAATACTATTCCTAAAAAAATAACTATTGCTATTTTTCTGCTCTTTATATTGCAGTGTTATTAGTATGACGGCTGGTAATTTTCCGACGTTAACAAGACTCATACTAGCGAGACCAATCTATTTACTGTTTTTAATTCCATCACTACATACGGTTTTTCAAAATTTATCAAAATAATCTGGAGGTAATAAGAATAAGCTAAAAAAAAGTTACCCAAGTCAAGGTGTTAAATAAATAACAATAAAAATAATATACATTTACCTGTGTGCCTACCTGTCAGCTACCAGTATTGATAACTACAACAACCACTACCACCATCATCACAACCATTCATCCTGTCCCTTCAACCGGTACCACACCCTCTCACTCACTCCTCCCCTGCTACCAGAACGACCACAACTACCACTATTACCACCACCGCTTCTCTCCTTTACCGCACCCACTCACTCTCCCTCGCCTCCTACCACTACTACCACCACCACTGCTACCACCATTGTAACCATCACCGCCAATCTACTCTTTACCGCACCCATGTACGCACTCCTCCTCTTCTTCTGTCTTTACCAGCAACACCAATACTGCCATCACAGTCATAACGATTCTCCTCTCTTTACCACACCTAATCTTTGCTCCATCAACATTCCTACCTCACACACACACACACACACACACACACACTGGCTTCTTCCTCTTCTACTAATACAACTCCCAAACCGCCTTCCTGCCTCCTTCCCTCCGTCTCCTTCTCTTCTCCTTTCCTAACCCATTCCTTCCTTTTCCTTTCTTTCCTACTCCATCTCATTCCGTTTCCTTTCCAACAAATACTACAACTCACACACCACCTCCACGCCTCCATCCCTCCCTCCTTCCCCTTCTCGCCCCCCCTTCCCACCCAGAATCGTAGTACAGGTGGGGGGGTGGAGGGGGAACAATAAGAATTCTACAAACGACCATTAGCGTCGCCGAGAAACACATCAGCGACAGGTTAACTCCCAGGCAGCTCGCTCCCACCTCGATGCAAAACACTTTATAATTGAAATGTTTTTTGAGGCCAGCGGGACGTATGGAGAGGCGAAGGGCTGATTATAACCGTGGTGACCATCAGTTGACTTAGTATGGTTGGCCGAGGAGGTGCTGGGAGAGGGGGTAGGAAAGAGGGAAGGTAGGAGGAGGAGGGAACTGGGATGAAGGAAGGTAGGAGGTTCGAAGGAAGGACGGAAGGCAGGACGAGGAGGAGCAGGAGGAGGGAAGGATGTGAGACGATGGAAGGTACAGTAGAAGATGGGAAGGAAGAATGGAAGGTAGGACGAGGAGGAGAGGGAAGAAAGTGAGGTGAAAGAAGGCATGAGGTGGGAAGGAACTGGGATGCATGTGGAGGGAAGGAAAGAGGGAAAAGTCGTGGAGGAAAGAAGGCAGGGAAGTGAGAAAGAAATGAATATGGAAGATGTGGACCGAAAGAAGGAATACAGGTTAAGGAAAATGATTTAAATAGGAGGAAAAATATGAAGCGAGCAAAGGAGGTAGGTAAGTGGAGGGAGGGAAGGTAGAGAAGGAGGAGGGAAGGGAGGAGAAGGAAGGACTGGGGGAAGGAGGAGAGACATGGATAATCGGAAAATGAGGAG
>JAGKTI010020657.1:6005-16200 GCA_018397915.1 Birgus latro | reverse complement strand
GTTAGTGCCGTGAGAACAGACGAACTTCAAGAACAAAAATAAATAAATAAAAATAAATAAAAAAAGGTTTATAAGGGAAAGCACTCAAAGCTGGCAGGTTTAGTTTGAGCAGAGGAATGCGTCAGATTTTTAAAGACAAGCATTTTCTTCGCTTGCTTTCTTTGTTACAACGAAAATCCGATGCATTTCTCTTTCTTTTTTCTCTCTCTTTGTTTAGGGGAGATTTCCTTTATCTATCTATCTATAGCCCGACGCCCTAATCCCGCAAAGGGTGGCCGCAGACAAAACGCCTCCAAGTCGCTCTGTCACCCACCATTTGACTGCCTTTTCCCCAACTCACTCCTCCCTCCTTCATATACCTCTCAACTCCATCCCTCCACCTCATCCTCGGCCTCCCTCTTCCCCTCCACTTCACCCACATACACCCTTTTAGTCAGTCTTTCATTTCCATTCTCTCCACATGTCCAAACCACCTCAGTGTATTTCTTCTAACTTCTTCATTCGTCAACCTGTCCCTCCATGTCACTCCACATGCTCCTCTCAGGTAACTCATTACGGAGGATGCGTAGTGAAGAAAAGGCTAATATTCGACGGTTGCAACTAAACCCTCAAGTTCGACAAGTCTGTACATAGTTCATCTGAATAAAATAGCCTGGATGTAGTAACAATACAATAATACCTCATCGTAGGAAAGGGTTAAAACACTAAATTATGACTGACTGAGTGTGAGGACACATTTAAATTTTAAATGTTTCATCCGGTATCTCCCGTGATTTTGAATTAGGCGAATTTCGATAAAAAAAAAAAATAAAAGTCCCTGTGTTATTAGAAAGAAGTGCTGTATAGCCGGATACTTCGTTTATGGGGAATGTCGAGTGTGGTTGCGTAAAAATGCGTAGGGGAGTGACGGAGTGATTTACGTGTGGAATACGATAAAGGCCGTTAGTACAGAAGTAAAATTGAGATGATGCATGGATGAATATAAAGGGCGAGTGAATGTAATAAATTTGTTTACTGGGACTGTCGTGTGTGTGCGGTATATAAATGCATAGAATATTGAGTAAGGGAATTAGTGAGAAATAATTCAAAGAGAGGGAGTTTATTGAGATAAAAACAAGGTGATGCACGGCTAAATATGCAAGGTTGATGAGCATAATAATGCGTTTATTGGGACTGTCAAGAGTGAGTCGAATAAATATGCGTAGAATGTTGAGTGAGGGGAGTGAGTATAGGTGAGTAATAATTCAAATCTGGCGGGTTGTGGCTGCGCAGGTGTGCCGGTGCCGCCCTCTCGCCCGGCGTCAGTGAACCTCCCAGTGATGTCCAGGCAGCCGTTGTGATGGGCCCGCGCTGACGCAAGTAAGTACGAATTTCCCCCGTTTACCGTCGAGTAGCCGTATTTTTGGCGTATTTAGGCCGTGAGCGTATGCATGATGGTATTTTGAGTGGGGTTGGTGGCTGGGGTTAAGGGATACTGAAGGGCTTGGGGAGGTTGGGAGAAGTGGGCCGCGACCCGCATCATGGCGTCTCTCCGCCTCCCTGACCAACTTTGTTACTCGGCGTATTTTTTGTGCTTCCTGGCCTCATCCGCGGGTAGTCACGAGCAGCGGCCGCGTCTGGAAGCCTATCCCGGCATCCTTAACCTGGCTGGGGAGCTGGGACGGGCGTAATAACCGTTCTGGGGAGGGAAAACAGGGATGCAGCATTTTTGGTAACGGGTGGTGTACACGGAAATGGCTGGGTCCTCCTGGCTGGCCCACTACCTGACGCTCGGATGGCCCACTTTCCCTCCCCCGCCTCTCTCCCTCTCCTCTTTCTCTCACTCCTCCTCACGGTCTCTCCTCACTCACAACGTACCGCTCCCCAATCCGATGCCCGACCCCTACCGTAATCTAATTCATAAATCAATCGAATTTTTGCGCGTCTTGTGTGTAGGGGGAGTTTGGTGGTGGAGAGGAGTACAGTAGTTGGTAATATTGTGTGGTGAATGAGTGACATACATGTAGGTCAGTGAACCCTTGGAAAGCTCTCAGTTCCTCACGTAGCAAAGTTTTGTGTGTGCGTCGCGGAAGTGTTTTAAAGTGACGTTTGGAGAGGCGTGCTTGGGCTGCTGAGGTTGGTATAATG
The DNA here is from genome assembly GCA_018397915.1 of Birgus latro. Taxonomy (NCBI): domain Eukaryota; kingdom Metazoa; phylum Arthropoda; class Malacostraca; order Decapoda; family Coenobitidae; genus Birgus; species Birgus latro. Next base: position 14,073 of record JAGKTI010020657.1, on the reverse strand, counting down.
TGGCCTTCCTTCACTAGTATACCCTGTAATTAGTGCCCGTTTTCCTTTACCATCTCATGTGACGGGAATTCCGAGTTTACGTGTTTATGTGGCCATAATTCGTCCATCCGAATATTTAATAACAGCAACTGATATGTATTTAATTCTCGTATTGTAGCTTGTGGTTACTGCCCGTTTCCCCTTGACGCTAATTCAAAGATGTGTGCTTTGTAGGTGGCCGCACTTTCTCCAGGTTTACAATTATTTTCGAGTTAGACGATTACGTTTTGCTCTCCAGACGATTTAGTTCTAGGATATACTAAATCGTTTCGAGGCAGCAAGAAATAATCGTCTAATTTAGGGTTAATAATTGCAGGAATGAAGGACAAGAGTTAAAAGGGAAACGATTATTTTTTGCTCTTCAGACGATTTAGTTCTAGGATATACAAAATCGTCTAGAGGCAGCAAGAAATAATCGTCTAATTCAGGGTTAATAATTGCAGGAATGGAGGACAAGAGATATAAGGGATTCTCGGGCTGAAGGGATTAGAGTCGGTGAACTAAAGCTTTTGACAAATAGGGGTGAATTTTACGAGTTTCCAATCATTTCATCTCCGGTTTTTCACTTCGTGTCGAGGTGTGAAGGAAGTTGTACAGTTGTGTGAGAATACTTTAGCGTTTCTCAGTTGTTCTAAGCGGTATTTTAACCCCTTCAACCCGAGGACCGTATAGGGACCAGACGATTTTATTCAGCTTAGTCTACGAATTGGTGGGGTTGAGTACAGCTTTCTTCAGCCATAATCTGCAGTTGAATAAAATCATCTGGAAGCAGGAAAAATAAATAAAGCACGTTCTTGGACTCTAGGATGTAGTATATGTTTCTCGACACCCTTATAACAACAACAAATGATCCCTAGAATGCAGTGGAATATAGCCAAACAGATTTTTTGCAACAGTGCCGCACATTTTCGCCGTATTTGGCCATGGAGTTGGGTTGAAATTGGAGGAAATACAAAGGCAGTGAGCTGTGGGATTATCTTGGTGGATGTTTTGAATGTAAAGGCATTTTAACCAAAGCAGGGGGCGTAATAATTGAGCTATCGTGTTACTTCGGAGTAGGTTACGGTCCATGGTAACAAGTGGAAATTAGCTGGGTGGGAGAGAGAGAGAGAGAGAGAGTGGTTCAGAGGATGAATTCATTATTTTCTCAACGTAAATAATGAGAAAAGTCAAGCCATAACCTGCCTGCTACCCAACATTCCCATTAATAAGTTACTTTGCAAAAGCACATTACCGTATTTTACCTCTTCAGTACGGTGCCGTCGTTTATTTTTTAGTTCAAACGAATTATTTAGTTCAGAAGACCGGGCTGTGGGGGTTAGAGCCACCGTTTTCTCCTTTATTACTAGGCTGCCCTCCAAAACAATAAAATCCTCTTGCATAATTCTCTCAGCTTACTTTCGTTTAGATTTTCGTAAAGTTGCAGCTTATTTCACCTAGCTTAGTGACAATTATATGGGTCTACATCCTTTTGGTAGTACTTCTTCGTGACTATCATCATAATCTGGTGCCTTAGTGTCTTCTTACAGTCCAGCATTCAAGATCGAGATAGCAATTTTGGGCCAAGTTGAGAACGGTATGGAAGAAAAAAAAATGAGAGGTTAACCGGAAGCAAAGGCCACAAACGCACGAGAACACATTCCGGGTAGAACCAAGAGTTAAAAAAAAAATAAAAAGAAAAAATTCACAAACGCATCAGGACCTGCCAATGACAACTTAACCCCTTCAATCCGATGATGTACTTTTATATTTTATTCCTGCTAGTTCCAGGCAAATTCAGCCTAAGAAGGATGTTTTGAAGTGTAGGGGTTATTTAAGGGCATATCTAATCTTTCCAGTTAGAAGATTCTCCTAAAACGAGATAGTCTAGAAGTGTCAAGGATTGGTGGAATATCGTTATTGGAGCGAAGGGGTTACTTTTCACCATATTTCATCGGTAACCTCAAATTCAAACCTCTGTGTTATATTTCCGTCGGTTAATCTTGGGGCACCTGTGATTTTTTTTTTTTTTTTTTTTGCGTTTTGCTATATTCAGACGATTTTACTCAGTTCGGGTGAGACTTAGAACCAGAGGGGTTAGACGTGGCCTTTGTTTACGCCACCAACACGAAAAATCACCCATTAACTGAATGAAATCGTCTAGGTAGACAGTAAGATACGTCATCGGAATGAATGGGTTAGGATTTGCCGGGCACGTCATCCTTCCCAGTTAATCGGCATATGACACCGTAGTACTGTATATTGTATGTTGTGTATGCTAACTTGTCGGTAATCGGGAGATGAAATGGCATGCCAGAAAAGATGGACATGTAGAAATTGAATGGGAAAAGACATGAGAGAATACGTAGGTTTGATGAAAAAGAATAAAAATCGGAAAGGAAAGTATACGAGAAAATATTTAGGTGGATTATGGAAAAGTAAAAAATAATTAATCGTAAAGGATGAAAAAAAAAAACGCAAAGGGAAAGGCATACAGTACGAGAAAATAATGTAGGTGTAATATGGAAAAGTAAATAATGTAGGTAATGTAAATAGTGTAGGTGTAAGTGGTGTAGGTGTAATATGGAAAAATCGCAAGGGAAAAGACAAATAGGATTATATGTAGGTGTAATGTGGGAAAGTAAATCGCAAAAGAAAATATGCTTAGTCTTCCAGGGCCGCTTTCTAGTGACGTAGGAAGCATCATAATACCTCTTCCTTAGCGTTTGTGTGTGTGTGTACCGTTTATTTTTTTTATTTTTTTTTTTTTTGACAAGTACCCGGTAATTCTCAATTGCGACACCTTTTACATCAGCAACATCAAGATAATCAGTCACGCACAGAGTAAATCACGAAGAGGTCTAAGGAAATAACCAGAGACACACACACACACACACACACACACACACACACACACACACAGATGACATACTTTAAGAGCGTGTAAGGGAGTATTACTGTCTGATGTGCAAGAAATTAGTAACGAAGAAGAGGCGCTACAAGATGACCACTACCACTTCAAAACACCCCATAACCTTAGGAGAATGCGTGCATAGGTGTAATTCTAGCTTAACGGGCAATTACTAGTTACTGACCTCATTTCAAGCCGTGACCTAGCCGCGGGGAGCAGGCCACACCTTGATTGACAGGAAGATGAGCTGTGCGATCAGTTAATATTGACCGGCATTTTAGCTGTGATGGAGGCTAAGGTTTCTGTGTGTGTGTGTGTGTGTGTGTGTGTGTGTGTGTGTGTGTGTGTGTGTGTGTGTGTGAGTGAAAGGATTAATGAAAACTAATTCTTCCAGCTTGTAAATTATTCCATGAACTGAATAATATCAAGAACAAGGAGACTAATTAAAAAAGAATGTTCGAAATGAATGGGTACAAATCTTCTCAGCCATATATCTAAACTGCATTTTAACTAAACCTGTACTCATTGCTTGTAGCTTTAAATCCGTAATTGACGTGTTATAGGTAGCAATCGGAACTGCCAATTTTAGCCATTACCCAGGCCCGGAATCATGAAAAACACCCTCGCATGAGTTGCAAGGGTGTGTGACTACGCGATATTGACGGGATTTTGGCCGTAACCGCAATTTAAAGCCGTGATGACCGACTTGTGTTGACCGCATTTTTACTCAGCGTTCCAGTGATTTATTTGGTACGATTAGATTTTTATTTTACCCTGGAATTGACGAACTTAATATAGGTATAGACTTTACTATTTCCTTGACTATATCCTTCACTGTTCCCCTCCCTGTACTCATAAGCATTTGGAGGTAGCAAGCATTTAGAGACGTCCTAGATTTGAAGAGCTTACTCATAACTTAGGCTTAGTAATGAAAATCGGTGTGTGTGTGTGTGTGTGTGTGTGCAGTGTTCGTGGCCTCAACTCACCTCAGTCTGGCTGCTGCCCCTTCCAAGGTTAATGTCATGGCGACCCAGTTAGGCTCTTCACGCTACACTCGCTTCTTGCTCGCTACTCGGTTTAGATCTTGACGCGGTTTTTTGTTTTTGCACGGTGGGTTTTAGTGCAGAATGGGTGATAATACTACTGGACCCCCAACGTGTGTGTGTGTGTGTGTGTGTGATTATTTTTTCTCCAATGGCCGACAGTTGTAGCTTGTGAATGGGTTAACTCTCCATTAGGCCTTTCAGACTGTTACTCCCAGTCCTTGCTACTGCCAGACGGTTTTATACACATTAGAAAAGATGTTGTTGTGGTCCCAGGCTCATCAAGACATGAACTCGGCGGACTGCAGGCTGAAGTTGCGCTTTTCCCGCAGTTCACCATTTTCTTTTGGGGAATAGGGAAGGGAATTGAGGATCGTCTGTACATATAACCAAGTAGTGTGTATGGGTGTCAGAACCACCACATAAGGCATCCCTCACCAGAACCGATGAAGAGAAAGTATGCATTTTATTTTTTTTTTTCTTTCCCCCAAGTACCGTATAGGAAGATGATAGTAGCCGGGGGGAGGACTCGTAGCAAATGATGAGAAACCTTTAGCTTCCGCAGTTCCGTGGTGCTATTTTTGCTTCCACTGATTTAAAGACGTTCATGGGGGTGGTAAGGTATATACCGTTTTCACCTTTAAGGAACCTCGCCTCCACCACAATGTGAAAAACTGATGGTTTCATTAAATTCTTGGAGGTAGGGATGAGTGTTTACCAGGCAAATTAGCTCCAGTTTTGACTACATTTGCCTATCCAGCTGAATGGAGTTGAGGATTTTCAGCAGGTTACTACAAACGCGGTATAGTGGAACAACCCGGAATGCGTAGATCCATATCGTGTTTTGTATAATTTAGGTTTAATGGTTGTACCTGGGTTTTAGTACTTAACCTGTTGGATGACACGTAACTTAAGGTACCAGTAGAGTATGGTGACAAGCCAAAGTAGAGAGCATTTTTTATTATTAATTTCATTTGCTTTCTATAGTGGGTTTTGGTGCTGATTGGTTTAAATATATTGTGAACTGCTGGCCAGGTGAAGGTAGCCGTGGGAATAGCTACCTTACTTTATTTTTTTATTTTTAACAAGAGATTAATTAGAATGTGGTGTTAGTTATGAAGTGCTGTGAAGAATGTAGAGCTCCAGCATTCTTTCTTCTCTGCTGAGCAGCGTGAAATAAGCAGCAAAATGACATCTAAGTAGATCAGTGCAAATGATTTTTTTTAGGTGCTTTATGTGATAGCGTAGTAGAAGCCGTGTAATAACTTTTTTATCTGAAAAGCTTTGTACTTTAGTTGTAAAGTAGTTCTGTGGTAATTGGGTGACGGTATTGTACGTAAAGACTCGGTACCTTAGCGTTTTTATTATTACTGCTGTCAGGTGGTGTTACTCAGGTTAGGGTAGACTATGTATGGTGACGTAAATTGTTCATGCGTTTTCCTCGCGCATATATTCAGGTAATTAGAGATGTAGTCGTGGTATTAATTAGGGGGGGGATGATATCCTTGTGGAGGAACCCGGAGGAAATAGGTGCTCTTGAGTCGGATGAGAGTTACCGTATGTTTCGTATTGTTGTGGTCCCAGGCTCGACTGAATGGGATAAGGACTTTTTTAGGCTGCAGGCATTGGTTGCTATTCTGCATTCCACCATCCGGGTTTCAGGGGATAAGGAGGAGGTGAGGGAGGGAGGGTTGTATAATCGGACAGCCCATTCACCTGGTTATATTGTACCACCAAATATAAGCGTCCCTCCCAGTTACCGATACATTTATCACTTCAGGTTTCCTGCTGACTGGATAATCAGAATTAGTGTGCCGGCCCCTTATCTAACGGCAGGTAAAGTAGACGATAATATGACATAAGGATGGCTCGAATGTTGTATATCTGATTTAAGCATTCCACTTTTTTTTGTGTGCATAATGGATGGCATGTTAGTAGTAAATTGGGCAGGTGGAAGGTGATCCATTATAGCAGAATGGCATTTGATAGTTGAAGTGTTGATAAATCATGAAGAAATTTTTTTTTCTTACTGTGGGTCTTGGTGCTTGTTGGGTGATGTGTTTGTTTGTTTATGACTAATGAAATGCGAAAGAGGTCATTATGTTGAAGGAGATAAGAGTCTGAGGCACTAAATGAGTTCGGTTTAAGTGCATAATGGGTATATTTTTAGCGCTTTCGATTTTTTTTTGAATTTATAATTTACTCAGGCTAATACCAGACATTTATTAATTAAGAAAGACCCTAATGGTGAAAAAGGTGATTGATGGCCATATCTAATCCCTCCAGTTCTTGAAGTCAATCTCGATCAGAGTAGAGTAGCCTGAAGCTGTGAAAAATATGGTAATGGCGTGCTGGATGAAGCACTAAGTATGGAAGCGGTAAGAGGAGGCAGACTTGGGTTAGTTGAGGCGAGAGGATCACTGACACAAGCTGCTAGACCATTAATGTACCCTACTTGTTTTTAAGGCTGCTAATTTTCCTTAATTGTGGGTACCGTATTTTATATGTGGTAGATGGGTTTATAGAAGAGTCTGTCGGGTTGACAGGTGTAGCTACAGTTAGGCAACCTCTTACAGGATGTGGCATTAGGCAATAGTGAAAGATAATTGCCATGTGTAGCTACGTGAGGAGATGCGGAAGTTGTAGTGTTGATGTGGACATGCTGGTAAGTGTGGGAAATACCCTGACTCCCGCATGCCCACTGGCGGGGGAGGGGGAGAGAGAGAGAGAGAGAGAGAGAGAGAGAGAGAGAGACCTGGAGGCGATTTTTGTTAAGGCGTCCGGCTACAGTCTTAGATAAGTAGGTAGTTAGATTGATGGCCTAGCTGGGTTCAATTGCCCTAAATATCTGGTTGGTCGTATTATATTTAGAGTGCTAGAATCTTTTGAGTTTTGTTGTAAGTGGATGAGTATTCACGGGTGCGTAAGTAGGCCACCTCACAGGACGCGGCATTGGGCTATAGATTAGGTAAATTTAATGCCCCGTGTCGGCTTGGTGCTGAAGAGGAGCACCTTCACTCGGTAGCACGTACAGTACATAACCAGACAGCTCCCCTGGCTGAGTGGGTACGCAAACGTCCCTCAGCTCCCTCCCACTCTCGTGAAGGGTGGATAGGCGCATTATAAGGGTATAAGGGCAGTCTTAGTCTAGTTCCGTGAATCTGCCAGATGAATTTGGGGCCACAACAAAGACAAGCTTCCACAGTGTGTCAGTGGGTTGTGTTTTCATTGGCATTGGAAAAATTTAAAACCTCTCCCCTACCGATTCATTCTGTACATTATACACCTCAGTATCTTCGATGGGTTACTGATGTGAAAATTGTCAGCATTAGAACGATTTAAATGGTGTATAAGGGAAAATAATAATGCAGTTTGTAAACGGTATAGCTAAGGAAGAAGTGTTGAAACCTCAGTGCCACCTGAATTGTCACAGGATGCAGCATTTGAGACAAGATAAATACGCGAAGTGGCGATTAGAAAGCGTAATATTTCTATTCCCTAGATGTTATAATTTAGTGTTAGAGAGAGAGAGAGAAATTTAGACAATTTCTTCCTTGGAGATATAATTGCGTTGTCAGGTAGATAGCGTGAGAGAGAGATTGATTGATTTAGACTTAATTTCTTCCTTGGAGATATAATTGCTTTGTATCAAGTTGGTAGCGTCATTTGATTACCAGGATGTTAGAAGTTCTTGATGTTAAAATACTAAGCGAAAATTCTGCCTCTCTTTTCCAGATGTCATTATGGAGGACGGATTGTTGAGCTTGAAGTGGAACAACCACAAGACTACATTTTTTGACATCCTCAGGGTTCTAAGAGAAAAGGTAATGTACCGAACGCTGTTTTTCCTTGTACTGTAGCTCATGTAGTAGCCTATATACACTAAAGGCAATCCGTAAGTCTTCATGCATTGGCTAAAGCGTTTTTTTTTTTTTTTGACTCCGGTATCATGTAGCATTTTACAGATATTTACACACACACACACACACACACACACACACAGTCTCTCTCTCGTTCAAACCCATCCATTAAATTGTGTTTATAATTCATCACCTTTTTTTTAATTGCTACGGGATACATTTTTACCTTCTCCCTC
>JAGKTI010020655.1:0-11097 GCA_018397915.1 Birgus latro | reverse complement strand
ACACACCCACACACTCACACACACACACGCAAACACACACACTTACACACACACACACACACACACATCGACACCCAAACACAAAGACACAGACACGTACGCATGGAAGTGTACGCAAGCACCCAACGCAAGAGGCCTTGTATGGCCGTTGTTGACATTTTTATTGTCAACATTATAATGCATTAATTTGTTGCTGCTGAATTCACAGTTATATACTTTTTACATGTCCTAATGTTTTGCTTGTGTATTAGTAATGTGACTATGAGTGTAATGTATGGGGTTAGCATGTGATGTAACTACTAGTTATGAATGACGAGTGGGGGTTGGGTGAGTAGGGGTATGGGAGAGGGTTGGAAGCTGGGGTACAGGCAGGTAGAGTTAGTTTCGTCTCCCCCTTCCGTCTTCCGTGCGTATACAGGGGTACAAATGGGGCACCCCTGAGCAGAAATTACTGATCGTGAATGTGCATGTCTGGAGCAATTCTCTACCAGCAGATATTGTCCGTTGCTTCCAAAATCCGTTGATTCGAGGTCCGTAGAAGCAAGGGTCGAATGCATATATATATACATAAATATATATACAGTATAGACTGTTGTTTATCATGGTACTTGAAGCCCTCTCATGTGAATTCAGAGATGGACTCCCGTGGGAGATGTTGTATACTGACGATTTGGTGTTGACTGCAGAGAATGAAAGGGAGGCGGAGGAAACATTTAGGAAGTGGAGAGATGGTATGGGGCACAAGGGCTTAAGGGTATGGTAAACGCAGATAAAACAAAAGTGATGATATCTAGGGTTGGTGGCAGTGCAGTCAAAGAAGAGGGAGAGTGGCCATGTGCAATTTGCCACGAAGGCGTGGGAAGTAATTCCATCTTGTGCAGTGGTTGCGATAAATGGGTGCACAAGAGATGTAGTGGTATCAGAGGTAGACTGCAAGATAATGCTGATTATATATGTGCTGCGTGTCGGGGAGAGCAGGTGGATATTGCTAGGCGTGAAAGAACTGAACTTGGTGGTGAGTCTCTTGAGTGTGTGAGTTTTATTATTTGGGAGACATATTATATGCTGGAGGCAGGGCTGGAGCTAGCTCGGTTGCTAGGGTGAGAAGTGGTTGGAAAAAGTTTAGGGAGCTGTTGCCTCTCCTGACACTGAGAGGACTCTCCCTACGTGCTAAGGGGTCTTTGTATGCAGCATGTGTTAGAAGCCTGATGCTGTATGGTAGTGAGACCTGGGCAGTAAAGGAAGAGGATATTCACAGGCTCAAATGTACAGAAATGACAATGATTGGGTGGATGTGCAGTGCGTCCCTGTGTGCAAGGCCTGAGGGGGCTGGGTTTACAATCGAAGAGTTGAGAGGTAGGATGGGACTGGAGTGTATTGGTGTTGTGATGAGGAGAGGTAGACTGAGATGGTTTGGGCATGTGGCGAGGATGGGGGATGATAATTGGGTGCAGAAGGGTAGAAGTGTTAATACTGGGGGAGGGGTTGTGAGGGGTAGACCGAGAAAGACCTAGGATGAGGTCATTAAGTGTGACCTCAGGGTTAAGGGATTGAACAGGGAGGCTGCCATAGATCGAGCAGCATGGAGAGCCGCCATTAGGCGACAATGGCCGACACATGCAAGCATGTTGGAGCCTTCAAAAATGAAAATAGATATGTACAGATAGATAAATATATATATATAGTAAGACTTCACTATAACGGACTAATTAGGGACCAAGCCAGTCCGAAAAATGCGAAATTCTGATAAAAGCGACATCCGGAATTACCCCTGCTAATCTGGACTTTTTCCGATATATCAGACGTCAGTCTGGATTGCATCAGTGGTTTTCGCCACCATTGCAGTATTGTACTGTGTTATACATTCACTACATTAATCAAATGGTATAACAATACTGTACTGTGCACTGAAAAACATGTCTTTTACTTGTCTTATTGTGGTGAACATAGCTGAAGTGGTCAGGCAGTCCGGACTACTTTCTGGCTTTATCGGACTTTTTCCGATATATAGGAGTTTAGTCCAGTAGCTCCTCGAGTCCGATAAAAGCGAATTCCGGTCTATTGAAGTCTGTTATATCGAGGTTTTACTGTATCTATATATATATATATACAGATAGATAGATAGATAGATAGATAAATAAATATATATATATATATATATATATATATATATATATATAGGTACTGTATATATAGTATATATATTGTATATATATATATACTGTATATATATACTGTATATATACAGTATATATGACGTGCATTCTAGAAGTTTTGAGACTTTTAGGAGAGAGATTTATTTATTTCAAAAAAGTACAAAACTCTAATCTCCTTCAAAATAGGACTCTCCAACTTCAATGCACTTGTTGTAGTGCTCCAGCCACTTCTTGAAGGCCCCCTCGTAGTCCTCCAAAGTGAAGGTGTCTAGGACCCTTGTCACAGCCTCCTTCATCTCCTCAACGTCTTCAAAACGACTGCCCCTGAGGTACTCCTTCAGCTTGGGGAATAACCAGAATTTGCAGGAGGCAAGGTCTGGACTGTAGGGAGGGTGAGGGACAGTCTTGACGCCCATCTCTGTCAAGCTGTTAGTCACCAGGATGGAATTGTGGACTGTTGCATTGTCTTTGTGCAGCGCTGACGACCCGATTTGAGGAGCTCTGGCCTGTTGCAACAAAATCTCTTCATGAAGAATTATGTGTACAATTGCCCAAAGAAGTGATGACTCGATTTCATTAAGTTTCAGACAAAACTCCCTGGGTCTGCCAACGTTCATTTAGCAGACGGAAACAGTCTTTGCTTGCCCTGCAAACATTTTTTATGGTGTAAAAAAAATTAATCTTACGAAAATATTAGTTAAGTTTAGCATTTTTTTTGTTTTAATACATCAATCAAAAAATAAATAAATAGTGACATCTGGCACATTTTCACGACTCATGCCAGCAGATACCAATGAAGCGATTTTCCCGCTAAATTTTGAGATTTCAAAAACAGTCTAGCTGGTATAAAATTATTATATTTCTCTGGCTCTTCCCCCTCCCCCTCAGTTTGGCGGATTTTTACCGCATCTAAGACTAATTTAGCGGATTTCAATACTGTAATTATTCCTTTGGCACCAGTGCATGGCAGGCCTTCTGAAGTTCTGTGTTCCGTCAGTCATTACCACGCCAGGGGAGGGAGAGGATGTCTCAACCTTTGTCAGGGTCTAACTGGAATATTTGCTAAATAAAGAGCAGTAATCTGCTTGCACCGATAGGCTGTAGTTTCTTGTTTGACGATCCATCTTGCTTTCAGCACCTTCAGGTTTACTCGCGTAAATATCATCCCGCATAGAGAATCAAATGTAGAGGCTGTAGCACGAGCCGAACAGGGTGGTACTCCCGAGGGGAATGGGAATGCTGGTGATAGGAAGAGCTGGAGCTCCTGTTTCACTAGCTACCTAATCATTCCCCTTTGCTGACCTTTTCAGTGTGACAGTAACATGCAGAGTAGACCAGCATACTCTCCCAAACATTTCCTCTAACTATCCTATGCACTACACCACATGCGCTTTATATATTGCACAACGTATCCCACTATGTTACAGGGGTTGCCCCCGCTACCTAGTGGCGGACTTTGGGGAGAGGCGTGACTGGGGTTCCGCCAGCATAGATCATGGGTCCGGGGCGAGATGGGGCTCGAACCTGTGCTAGAGGGTACAGAGCATTACGGTTCCCAGGCTGCCTCTTCTGCTCAATAGAGAGGGGCCCGAACCTGGGAGTAGTGCCCCAGGAGGCTGCCCTATCAGTGGGTGTATAACGACAGGGCAGCTGCAGTGTCAAGCCGTGCTTGAAGAGTGTCCTTGCAGCTGTCCTGGCAGGGTGCCCCGAGGCCACTACCACAGCCACTGGTAAGCTGGTGGGCTAGGGGTCCCAGATCCATCGACTGGACCCGAGACTGTGCAATGGGTCGGGCCTTTGGAATGTTTACCCCCCTCTATCTTACCGACTATGAACTACAAATACAAGCATCAAAGCAAGCCTGAGGACAGCAAATCACCCAGGGGGTTTAGGGTGGGTTCGTGAAATGTGGGAAGTTTGAGAGGAAGAGAAGGGGAAGTCGTTCATGCATTCAGTAGGAGGTGGGTGGATGTGGCATGTTTGCAGGAAGTCCGGTACAAGGGTGGATCAGCCAGAAAGATTGTTGGGAAGGATTGCTACTGTAAGTTGTTTTGGCAGGGGGGAACTGACAGATATGGGGGTGTGGGTGTGTTGGTTGCAGACAAATGGGTGGAATATGTCATAAATGTTATGAGAGTAAGTGATAGGATATTAGTAGTGAAAATTTCGATAGGGCAGAAAATGATTTCAGTCATATCGGCATATGTTCCACAGGTTGGATTGGATGACGCAGAGGATAGATTTTGGGATGATTTAATACGTGTAGTAAGTGGTATGGGTGATGATGAGGTAGTGGTTCTGGGAGGGGATTTAAATGGTCATGTGGGTGAAGCAGCTCAAGGTTATGAAGGAGTCCATGGAAGATGTGCATATGGCGTGAGGAATGCAGAAGGGGAAAGAATACTCGAGTTTGGGGAGGCTATGGACATGATTGTGTGCAACACACATTTTAGGAAAAGAATAGGCCGGTTGATTATGTACGAGTCTGGGGGAAATAGCAGTCAGATAGATTATTTTCTTGTCTTGAGGGTTGATAGGAGATTAGTGAGGGATGTTAAAGTTATAGGAAGTGAGGAGTGTGTGCAGCAGCACAAACTGTTGATTTGTGGCATGGTGCTTAAGGAACAAAGGATGAGAAGGAGGACATACGTACCTAGAAGGAAAATATGGAAGCTGGGAAACCAATCAGTAAGGGATGCCTTTTATAGTGAGATGAGGAGAGTGGTGGCTGAACAGGAAGCCGTAGACAGAGGCGTTAATGAACAGTATAGAGCCCTTAAGAACAACCTCTTGAGAGTTACCGATGCAATATGCGGTTGGACAAGAGGCCCACCAAGACATAAAGTAACTTGGTGGTGGGATGAGGGTGTAGAAGCTGCAGTTAAGAAAAAAAGAAGGCTTTTCCAGGAATGGAAGAAGGGTGGTAACAGGAGGAGTACTTGGTTGCCATGCGCAGGGCTAGAAGAGAGGTATACAGGGAGAAGACTGAGTCACAGAGACTTTTACTTGATAATCTAAATCATGGAGAAAGGAAAAATATGATTTTTAGGATGGCAAATCAGGTGAAGAGGGATAATCAAGACATTGTAGGTGAGCAGTGTGTGAAGAATGATGATGGAAGGGTAGTGGTGAACAGTGAGGATATTAAAGATGCATGGAGAGATCATTATAGCCGACTGTTGAATGAGGAGTTTGATTGGGATAGAGAAGGTTTGGAGCCAGCTGATCCAGTGTTTGGCCCTTGGCCTTTGATTGACGCTGCTACTGTAAGTCAGGCAATAGGCAGGATGCGGGTGGGGAAGGCGGCAGGTGTGTCTGGGTTGACTGCCGAAATGTTGAAGGCCTCTGGAGATACTGAGGTGAGGTTAGTCACTGACCTGATAAATACGATTATATGTGAGTGTGTTGTCCCAGATGATTGGCTGAAGAGTGTAATTGTAAATGTGTACAAAGGGAAGGGAAGGAAATTACAGAGGTATAAAGCTCTTAGATCAGATAATGAAAGTGATGGAGAGAGTTCTAGAAGGTATGATTAGAGAAAGAGTGAATATCAATGAGATGCAGTTTGGGTTTATGCCAGGCAGGGGGACCACTGATGCCATATTCATTGTTCGACAGCTTCAGGAAAAATATATTGGAAAGAAAAGGGAATTGTATTTTGTTTTTGTTGATTTGGAAAAGGCCTTTGACAGAGTCCCTAGAGAGGTGGTGAAGTGGGCAATGAGAAAGCTAGGGTTGGAAGAGTGGCTGGTTAGGGTGGTTATGGCCATGTACATGGGTGCTCGCACCCAGGTAAGAGTGAAAGGAGCTTTGAGTGATGAGTTTTCTGTGAATGTTGGTATGCATCAGGGGTCTGTTTTGAGTCCCTTGTTGTTTATCATGGTGCTTGAAGCCCTTTCACGTGACTTCAGAGATGGACTCCCATGGAAGATGTTGTATGCTAATGATTTGGTGTTGATTGCAGAGAATGAAAAGGAGGCGGAGGAAAGATTTAAGAAGTGGAGAGATGGTATGGGGAACAAGGGCTTAAGGGTAAATGCAGATAAAACAAAAGTGATGATATCTAGGGTTGGTGGCGGTACAATCAGAGGAGAGGGAGAGTGGCCACATGCAGTTTGCCACAAGGGTGTGGGAAGTAATTCCATCTTGTGTAGTGTTTGTGATAAATGGGTGCTCAAGAGATGGAATGGTATTAGAGGTAGACTATGAAATGATGCTGATTTCATGTGTGCGGCGTGTCGGGGAGAGCAGGTGGAGATTGTTGGGCGTGAGAGGGTTGAACTTGCAGGTGAGTCTCTTGAGTGTGTGGTGGAGTTTTGTTATTTGGGAGACATGTTATGTGCCGGAGGTGGGGCTGGAGTTAGCTCAGCTGCTAGGGTGAGAAGTGGTTGAAAGAAGTTCAGGGAGCTGTTGCCTCTCCTGACATTGAAAGGACTCTCCCTACATGCTAAGGGGTCTTTGTATGCAGCATGTGTTAGAAGCCTGATGCTGTATGGTAGTGAGACCTGGGCAGTAAAGGAAGAGGATATTCGCAGGTTTAAACGTACAGAAATGACAATGATAAGGTGGATGTGCAATGCGTCCCTGCGTGCAAGGCCTGGGGGGGCTGGGTTTACGATGGAGAGGTAGGATGGGACTAAAGTGTATTGGTGTTGTGATGAGGAGAGGTAGGCAGAGGTGGTTTGGACATGTGGAGAGGATGGGGGATGATAACTGCGTACAGAGGGTGAGAGGTGTTAATATTGGGGGAGGGGTTGGGAGGGGCAGACCAATGAAGACATGGGACGAGGTCATTAAGTGTGACTTAAGGGTTAAGGGACTGAACAGGGAGGCTGCCTGGGATCGAGCAGCGTGGACAGCCGCTATTAGGTGACCAAGGCCGGTGCATGCAAGCATGTTGGAGCCTTCAAAAACGAAACGAAATGAAATGAACGATAATAACATATTTTGCCAACGCAACATCGTGTAAGTAGAGTGAGAGAAGAGTTCTGGACAAATATGGAAGCCTGCTTGGAAAAGTTTGAAAGGAATGAGAGAGTGTTTCTGATTGGAGATATGAATGGAAAAGTGGGGAATGAGAAGGTGGATGGAGTGGTTGGTGAGTGGGGTGTGCCTGCAGAGATGGATGAGAATGGCAGTGCTTTAGTGGACATTTGTGCCGGGAGGGGGTTGGTGTTAGCTAATACCCTCTTCAGGCACAAAATGATCCAAAGGTATACATGGCAAGTGGTGAGAAGGGTGGACGGTGGAATGAATGAACGGAAGGCAATGATTGACTGTGTGTGTGGATGAAAGGATGAGAAGATGTGTAATGGATGCAAGAGCATAAAGAGGTTGGGGGAGTGGACTTTCTGACCACCACTTGGTGGTGGCCAGAATCAGAGTCCAACCAAGATGGAGGAAGAGAAGAAGGGAAGGACAGGAGGAAGTATTTCTTACAAGGAGGGTAGGAAAGTTACAAAAGAATGGAATAAAGGATGAATATAAAAGGGCAGTGGAGGAGTGATTGGGTAAATACAGACTGGAGCAGATGGGGGATGTGGAAGGCATGTGCAAGATATTCACAGAAGAAATCCGTGCAGCATGTGAGGTGGTGTGTGGGGTGAAGAGAAGACGAAAGGGGTTTCAGGGAACAGAATGGTGGACTGAAGAGGTAAGAGAGGCTGTGGCACAAAAGAAGAAAGCATATTATGAGTGGTTGAGGAACAGGGGCGTCGTAGAAGCTGAGAAACGGACGAGAGAGTTATATGTAGAGAGGAGAAGAGAGGTGAAAAATTAGTTAGAGAGAGTAAGAAGAGAGTGGATGAGGAATTTGGAAGGAATTTGAGTGCAAAGTGGAGGGAATGTAAGAAAATGTTCTGGAAGGAGGTAAAGAGAGCTAGACAGGGTGCCAATGAAGTCAGTGGGGGTGTGAAAGATAAAAATGGTAGATTACTAGTGGAGAAGGGAGAAAAAGTAAACAGATGGAGAGATCACTTTAATGAACTGTTGAACATAGAGAATGAAAGTAATCCAAGTATAAGTGGCTGAGGAATGGCGGAGAGAAGGAGGGTTGTGAGAAGAGAGGAAGAAATCAGTAGGATGGAAGTGGTGGAAGCAATGAAGAAAGTTAAAATGGGGAAAGCCCCAGGAAATGATGGAGTGTGTGGTGAAATGCTGAAGCATGGGGGAGAGAGTAACAGAATGGATGTGGAAGGTGTGCAGATTGGCGTGGGAGGAGGGTAGAGTCCCGGAGGATTGGAAGTCAGGTATAATTATTCCTCTGTACAAAGGAAAAGGGGAAAAAGGAGTGTGTGGTAATCGTAGCGGCATTTGCATTCTCAGTGTAATAGGAAAAGTATATGGTAGGATACTTACTGACAGAGTTAGGGAAATAACAGAGGAATTAGTTGGAGAAGAACAGGGAGGTTTTAGGAAGGGAAGAGGTTGTGTAGACCAGATATTCATTCTTAGATCCTTAGTGGAAAAGTTTCTAGAGAAGGGAAAGAAGTTGTATGCACCCTTCATGGATCTGGAGAAAGCATATGACAGGGTGGATAGACAAGGATTGTGGAAAGTATTAAGAATATATGGAGTGGATGAGAAGTTGTTGAAGGCAGTGAAGAGTATGTATGAGGGTGCTAATGCTGCTGTGCATGTGGATGGCAAACTGAGTGAATCTTTCCATTTGAAGGTTGGTTTGAAACAAGGATGTGTCATGTCTCCATGGTTGTTCAATCTGTACACAGATGGGGTTATAAAAAAGATACAAGGTCAGGCGGTGGATGTTGGAGTGGCCCTAGTGAGAGAGGGCAGTGTGTGGAAACTCCCTGTACTGTTGTTTGCAGATGATACTGTGTTGTTGAGCGAAGACGAAGGGGAGCTGCAAGGCTTGGTAGGTGAGTTTGGGAGAGTGTGTAAGAAACGTAATCTAAAGGTGAATGTAGAGAAGAGTAAAGTGATGGTCATTGAGAGAAGTGAAGCCAGTGAATGTACAGTGAGATTGGATGGGAAGGATATGGAGAATGTGAGTGCATTTAAGTACTTGGGTAGTGCGATGAGTAAGGATGGAAGTCTAGAGGGTGAAGTGCATGAAAGGGTGCAGCAGGGAAGGAAGGTTGCTGGTTCGCTGAAAGCAGTGATAAGAAACAGGGAGGTGAGCATGGAAGTGAAAAAGTTGTTACATGACAGTATTGTGATACCAACTCTAACATATGGAAGTGAAGCTTGGACTCTGTTGGAAGGATAGAAGTCAAGAGTGAGACCAAGAGAAATGAATTATTTGAGAGGAGCATGTGAAGTCACATGGAGAGACAGACTAACAAATGAGGAAGTGAAGGAGTGTTGTGGTGTGGGTGTGGACACGATAGGAAGCATTAGGAGAAACACGTTAAGGTGGTTTGGGCATGTGGAGAGGATGGAGAGTGAAAGACTGACGAGGAGAGTGTATGTGAGTGAGGTGAAGGGGGAGGCGAGACGGAGGGGGAGGCCAAGGATGAGATGGAAGGACGGAGTGGAGAGGTACACGAGAGATGGGTGTGTGAGTTGGGAGTGGGGTGGTGAAATGGCGGGGGACAAAGCGACATGGAGGCGATTTGTTTGTGGCCACTCCGTGCGGGATTGAGGCGTCTGGCAATAGGAAGATAGACAGATAGATAGATAGATTTTTCTGATTTGATGGCAATAATGATTTCGACATTACGAGTAACTGGAGGTTTTATTTTATGGGACATACTTCCTTCAGTATTGTTGTTTTTGAATGGAAAATAAGTATTACGAGAGTTTCTCTGCATTTTAACCCTGAAACCATTGAGTAATAAGGAGTGCGTTTCACATTCTTTCGTACTGCTAAGCCTCAACTTTAGTGTATTGTGGTTTCCTCTTCTGTAATGCGAGATATACACGGTAAAACACTAATATATTACTTTTTGGTGTTGTTTACCCAAACACTGCTCTTTCTGGTGTGCAATATAGAAAATATAACATGGCCATGACAGTTACCAGATACCACTTTCTGAGCAAAAGGTACTGGGAATCGGGTCATCACTTCTTTGGGGGATCGTACAGTTGCCACACCAACTCCAAGCTGTGTACTTATCGTCTGAAAAGATACAGGACAGTCCTCGTCCAGAAAATTGCGAATTTTCTCAACCAACTCTGGCGTTCTGATGTCCCTTTCCCTTCCGCACCTCTCACCTTCTCTCACCTCCTCTCTGCAGTCCTGGAACCTCTTGTGCCAGCGAAAAACAGATGGTCTGCTCATACAAGTTAATTCATAAGCAGTCTGGATCATTTCATAAGTTTCTGTAGTGTTTTTCCCCAGCTTAACACAAAACTTTATTGTGTAGCGAGCTTCCAAATTGTCTTGACGTCCCTACTGCATTCTGCGAACTAGTCAGGTGTGACAAACAGTGCATAGTAGGGTGTGTTTAAAGTGCTGTAACAGCCGTCTCCATCAACATGGAAAAACAAAATTTGGCGTGTTAGCTTAATATATGTATAGTAATGATATATTAAAGTGACAATAATCTTGGACAGTTAGAAGTGCCTCTCCAAAAAGAATCTCAAAACTTCTGGAACGCACCTCATACATATATATATATATACAGTAGGCGTGGAAAGTATTGACGCTTTTTTGCCGACGTTATTTTTTTTCGCGTTAAGTGAAGTAGGGTCAATACTACCCTCCCCTGTGATGCGAAATGAGCTGATGCTTTTTGAATGGGAGCTGGCAACCCTGCATGATAGGTTTGGCACCACAGGAGCAGGCTCAGTAATGTTTGGGCAGCCACAGAAGGAGGATTGTCTCTGTGTGTGATGCACCACGAGGGCATGTTTTGACTCAAATAACACAGTTATTTGGTTACCTACCACATTCTCATTATGCCTAAAGTAACCACAAGCAAGGACAAACATGTGGAAGTGATTACTTTATACAAAGATGGCCACAAACTCCCATTTA